>VZUI01039800.1:0-117626 GCA_013401135.1 Cettia cetti
GGGGCTGTTTGGGTTTGCTTCCCAGAGGAACCCCCTTCAGAGGTTTCCTCCCAAATTTACCCTAAACCAAGACACCAGGTAATATGTTTAATTTCTAGGTAATATAGAGAAACTGACATCTCCCTGATTAAATCGTAGCTATTTAATCTTAATTATATAGCTCTATGCTTGTGAAGAAAACTCTTCAGCTACAGGGAAGCTGAAACTACAGCTTTCCCCCTCAGCTAGCCTAAACAAAATTAAACATGAAGACACAGAAAAGAGGAAACAAAGCAATGACTGATAAGAAAGGAAGACATGAGATACCTGTGACATGGACCAACTAAAAAGGAGGAAGATCAGCTTCCACTTTTATTATCTACTCCCATGCAATGTTTGCTAATAAACAACAATATTGTTAGGTAGTCCACAGTGACTCATACTTTTCTGTTTATGGAGATGGCTTCTAATTGCAGACACCTTTAATCAGTGCTCTCCCTCCACCTCAGAGCTGATGTTAGAAACAGACAGGCAAGCAGGGGAAGCTCAACATAGGAGATGAGCATAATTGTGGGGCACCTCAAAGATGCCCTTAGTCCTTCCAACCTCTGCTTTTTTCCTTACTATTTTCTATTAGTTTCCTTTGCTGTGATTTTCCTGAACTCCAGCTCAGCATAAAATCTCATTACCAAAATGTCAAGGCAATAACCGTGTCTTTATCTCTCCTCATTTTTTCCCCTCCAAAATATATACACGCAGAAAATGTTATTACAGCTTTATTCTTTTAGGTAATTAATAGCTCAATTTCAGGATAGGAATCAATTATGCCCATATTCTGTTATGTATTCTGGAGACCCTGAAGCCCATATTAACATACAATCTGCATTACCAGTTCTATATCAAACATAGTTGGTGTTCAGTGGAGAAACACGCAAAGAATAGAATGGCTACTAGGAGGTTACTTAGAAATCCCAAACCTTATCTAAATAATTCAAATGCTTAAATGTAAGTTTGTTTGCTGGACTAGACAATTATGAAAAATGATTCCTTGTGCTGTGACATTTGTGGTTGTCAGTGGAAAGTTCTTGATCATGCCTCACAGATGCACATATCCTGCTGCTAATTGACAATTATGGAATCTCACTTGGCTCCTCTGTAACATTAACACCACCTACCCGTGAACTGACCCTGTTCACCTGTAAGAAAGATCCTCCCCCATCCTACTTTGGTGAACAGGCACGAAAACTGATTCAGGTTTGAAATGGTCACAGAACTCTTTGTGTGCAATTTCTAGGCAATCATTCCTTATTGTTGCAGTGGATTTTTTCACCATTTCCTTACACAAGAGGTGCTTGCAGAGATTGCAGAAGTCAGGAGTATATGAAAGAGGAGACAAGCCCACTATATAGATTCCCCTGTGTAGATCTACACCATATACAAAGTCATATCAACTTCTACTGTTCCATGAACACATAGTACTATGAGAAATGGAGTCAACCAAAAGCAGGAATATAGCAATAGGTAAGCCTGTCCATCTGGAATAAGTGAGAGTTTCTTCATGTATTTCTTTATATCACAGCTTTTAGAGCTGAAACAAGAAAGAGAATACAACCAATTTTTGTGATTAGTCACAAAGGGAAGCAACCTTTTCAGATAGAGATTATTTTCTCCCTTTCATTTTTTTTCAAGTAATGGACACGTCCCTAAATTCCCTTCAAAACAGGTTGTCCTATAAAGTAGAAGGAACTTGTTTACCATTCTGCTTTGAAATACACAGACACACCTTTGTTAGTGAAGCATCTCTGCTGCCTGGTGAACAAAGGCAAAAATTCCAAACCAGGGACAAACTGTTAATGAGGAGCAGAAATTCTGTTTTTCTGGCTTGCTTTACAGGTTGTAGACAAGAGGGTAGGCCCCTTCACACATTTAAAATCACAGAATAAGCACTACTTCTCACAGTAGGGTAAAGAGCCAGAGTGCCAAATCTGTCATTCCTTAATAAAAAAACTCCAACTAAGTAAATAAATCAGGCTTAAGTCTGAATAATTAAAAGCTTTATTTTAAGACAAGCTTGCCATGTTGAGAATGAAACACTGTTCTGTGCCAGGCTACCTACAAGTCCTTCAAGCAGTCTGAGTTAGCACCACCACCCCCAACTTCAAATATCAGTATCAAAAATACTGCTCTTGAAGATCTAGCCAGCAGCACTGTAATGAGGAAAAAGAACAAATTTCCCCACTAATTCATCTCTCCTTTCAAACCCATGGTTTCTTTTTCTTCACCAGGAACCATTCCTGGTCCTCCAATGCAAAATCCCTGGTGCGTGGCTCTATCCCTCTGTGGGCTATGACAGTCTCTTGGAAATGTGGCCCTCCCTTGAGAGGCCAAGGGGGAATGAAGTGACCAAGACCTGCTGACTCGACTGCCTGCTCTCAGGACTGTTTGTATTTTCCAAGAATCAAATGCTGCATCAAATTTATTATGCAAAATGACAGCTGAGCATCTCCTTTCTCTTCACTGAGTTAATAGGATCAGACACAGGACCCACTGCAGAGCACAGCCTGCTTGGTGACTGATTTCAGTCTCTTGCTTTAGATGTTACTTGTATTTTTAAGGTTAAAGGGCTGTCACAGTGCAGAGGCTATGCTGTTCTTTGCATTTGGAAAAAAACCTGAAGTTGGCAGTAAATTAGGTACAAGGACAGGGAGAGGATGTTAAAAACTACCTGTTGTCAAAAGCCTCACCGTAACAATAAACTCTTCTGTTAAAAAAGACCCAACACACAAACCAACAAAAACAAAACTAACCCCACACCTGCAACATTCATTTAAAAACACTTCTTTTCATTTTCTGTTACGATCTTTAGAGATCATACACATCTTGTAGCCTGGTTCTCTCAGCTGACACCTTCCTAACGAGGCTGCTGATATAATCCCTATTAAAGCTAAACTGTTTCAAGACACCTGGAAAACAAACAGAACCACAACTGGGAATAAAAATAGGTCATGCAATTTCATGGGACCAGCAAAATTTCTGCTTCTAATGTATGTTTATGAAAATTCACCTTAATTCCCATTCTCTTCTACCTCTTTCTTAGTATGCTGCTTGAAACATAAATGCCAGCAAGAAGAAAAATTATTATTCTAAGAAACAAGGAGGAATCCTCTGTATCAACAGTTATTTCTTTGACTCATTAACAATTTTTTTTCTGAATACCCAGGGACTTTGTCCAGAAGAGTGTCTAAAAGAAGTTAAAAATAAATGATGGCAGAGCTGCTGTAACATCAGTTCACGAGGTGCCTTGAAGCCTATTAGAATTTTGAAGAAAATAGCAAACAAAAACTTTGAAAGGGTTTATTCTGTTTAATCCTGTGATGCTTGTTTAAACTCCATCTTAAGGACAAGGCACTTTACAAGTTCTGTTTGCTGGCCAATTTACAGCAATTGTCAAAGTCTGTTCGCATATTCCCAAGAAGTTCATTTCACTAAGTCCTAGCTTTTGCAGTGAAAGCAAGCTGGGAAGAACTTTTATAAAATACTTAGAAAGTTGAGTGGAAAAAACTCCAGGATTTCAGAAAGGAGACCAGTGTCAGAAGGAAAGAAGCAGTTTAGCAGCACAAGTACTAGCCACAAATGATAAGAAGAGCAAGACAGTAATTTAAAAAGCAGCATTAAGAGAATGCTAAGAAAAGTTGGGAAATGACACTAAACTTATATAGGATGAGATAAGTTCATGTGCACTTACATTGATAAAGTTGGTTCATGTAGAGGCATTAATTTCTCATATGTTATAACACTCGAATTTGTTTCCATAGCCAAAGTCCTAAAGTGACCTAAAATTAAAGTTCCTTCCAGTTTAAGATAAGTTGACCCAGTTCAAAGTAATGAAATAGTCAACCATGAATAAAAGTGAGTTTCAAGAAAATAAAAAGTAGTGCTATTATATCTCAAATTCTACTAATAATGGGTTCCATATTTTTATAAAAATCACAACAGATGCTATATCTCAGCACAGCTCTAAGAGTTAAGCCTGTGATATGTCTTCATCTTTGGTATATCAGAAACCTTTGCTTTCCAAGAGAATTAATTTTTAACAAAATAAAACATTCTGCTTCAAGTGGAAAAGTAGATTGTAGAGCCCTCATTCTGGAATAGCTTTTCTGGAACAACAGTATAGACAAAAAAATTCCTCATTTTTCTTACATTTAAACTATTACACTACCTTTCTTTCTTACATTTTCACTCTCAACTGAGTAAAAATACAGAATATGAAAATAAAACTAAGCAGAGTAGCATCAGACATCAATGACAGGATGTAAAAATACAGAACGTGCCTGTCAGAAGTATTTCTTAGCTTTAACTATACCTATAGAAATTGGTAAGAATGATGAGAGGGGAAAAAAAAAAAGAAATCAAGAAAGAGTTGTAACTGCTGTATGGTTTTGACAAATCCCAGAGCATTTCACCTTTGGAATGGTGAAAAGGGCATTTCA
The DNA here is from genome assembly GCA_013401135.1 of Cettia cetti. Classification (NCBI taxonomy): domain Eukaryota; kingdom Metazoa; phylum Chordata; class Aves; order Passeriformes; family Sylviidae; genus Cettia; species Cettia cetti. The sequence continues at coordinate 4,473 of VZUI01039800.1, forward strand.
GGTGCTCTTGCATTTACTTTATTGAGGTGATGTTCAGGGAGAGAGTGAGATGTGGGGAGTACAGGGGCTGGTGTGCTGAACAAAATATCCCAGGGCAGTATCTTATTTCCAGCAGGCACAATATCATCTTACAGCTCATAGACATCTATCAAGATCTGGAGTGTATTTCCTGCTTGTGCACTTTTATATTTTTTTCCCAAAGCTATATCCTGAATTTTTCCAAGAAAAACAAACAAATAAACAATAAACACAACAACACAAAACACAAACAAACACCACCAACCAAAACTAACAAAAAAACCTCCCAACAAAACAAACAAAAAAACCCAGCAAAAACCCGAAACTTCCACAACCTGCTCCGTTCTCCCCACTCAAATCACAATCTAGAATTTTCAAAGGGACAGTAAGAAATCAACTATGTATAACAAGGATTGTAGCCTGAGAATGATGGTAAAATCAAGAGTGATTATTTCCTAAAGGTAATACTCCTTTGCATTACTATTTAAGGAGGTGGCTACATTTTCTAATTAAGCTCTGAATGTTCTCAACAAGCTATTTCAAATGGTTTCACAAAGCAACTCCTTCACTCGTGGTACTTTTCCTTACTTGAATTCCTCTGGTCAAGTATTTCAAAGTGATTCAGTCTACTCTCTCATGAGGTGTTTACTATACAGATTTTAATTTCTGCTGGTATTTTCATGTCAAGCATTGCCAATTTCTGGGTAATAATTTTAGCTATGGCTTAGCTCTGGTGTCTCAAGTGTAGCCTTGAGAGATCTTGGGGAAAGATGCATTAACTTTGGCATTTCTCTCTTGAGAATCTGATAACCAAATATTTTTCAAATGATATTTAGAAACACTTGGCTTACTAGTGAGGAAGAGCAATTTCATGTGTTTGGGAATGCAGAAAGCAGCTCTTTGTATCACCTGAATTGCCCCTTTCTGAAATAAGGAAACCTTGTGAGAACCTGTTAACTAATTTCTACAGTAATACAGTCATTCCCAGCTTAGCATCAGTTAAAAAAAGAAAATTATATAAACCCGAAGTTCTGATACCAGTAAAAATCCATTATGTCCAGATCTGTGCAAAAGATTTATTTTTTCCCCTTGACACGTGGAACAATTCTGCTAATAAATCTTTTTTAAATGTCTAAGGACAGGTTTAATTAATAGAAAACTGAAATCCAAACTTTTTGAATGGTCATTGCATCTACATTTTTCTCTTTACATCTTAGTCCCCAAAATTATTTGAATGAAATATGAAAAAGTAAGAGGTAGTGTCAGTCATCCCCAGGTGTCTGGTTACTGGTTCAGTTCTTCCCTCTCCACTGCCCAACTCACCAATAACTGAGCTTAAAGGGTAAATCACCATCAAGCCAAGCTGAAAACCTTTCCTGAGGCAGAATATGTTGCTTCTGTATTTTATTTTTTTTAGAATTTTTTTCAGGATAAATATATTGTTTTCTCTAATTGCAATATATGGTTGACTTGCATTCTTCAGAGAGGAAGGCAACTGTATGTCTGACTTCTCCTAAACCACCTGCTGTGTTTGTGACAAAAAATGACAATATATACATCAGTACTCCATGCAAAGCTTGGCAGTATACTTCAGCTGGCAGCATAGATTCTATATAGCACAATCTCTTTCTTTTGAATACTTATTATAGGATGATTTCTGGGGTAAAATATAACATGTACTACAGAAATACAGAAATCTTACCTTTAAAAACATTTATTGATAGTATCTTAGTACCTTTCAGCTTGCAAAAGTTTCTTTTGTGACTATTGGCAAGGAGATTAATTTCTTGCTCTGGATTTCTGTTCTGCTTTTTCCAGGTACCACCAATGAACACTTTGTTGCATGACATTCATTGCCAGCTTATAGGATTTGTTCAGGGTATTTGGTATGCACAAAATATCAATAATGGTAGAAATTTTGATTATACTCAGAAATAAAGTGCATAAGCACTTGGATTTTTACTTTTGCTTAACTACACTTTCTAGAAGCAGCAGAAAAACAATAGTTAATGATATTATCCACCATGAACATCCAGATTAGACAATGCAAAGAATGGAAAAGGGAAGGCATACAGAAGAAAAAAGATGAGTGTAGGACTCATCCTAAAGGAACTACTCTGGCTCAGAGACCTCTGTTCCTTGAACACAGCCTAGATAAAAGAAGAAAGAATAATCTCTGCACTTCTTTCTTTTCTCCCTTTTACTTGCACAGTGGCAGTAGCATGACCTTTCCTTTGACAACATAAAAGACAGGAGGAAATTCTAATAGCCTATCCACAGCACTCGATATCAGTAAGAAACAAGGACTGTTTTAATTCCTAGTCCAATTTATCCCCCTCTCCTAAACAACACACAACAAATTAACAGAAAAGAGAACCGTCCAAAACTGATGATAACTTACTGGGATTGTCTTCACCTATCGTTTAGGAAAGGACAGCAGGGACTCCTCTACCTATCCCAGGCTCATGCCTGTGTCTCATCTCCTGTGTCTGAGCATGTCATGACCATTTCTTGTAGCCAACTGTGCTTGCTACACTCAGGTAAAAGAGAGGGCAGAGCCATAAGACCTTCCCCCTCTTGCTTAGCTCTTCACTGTTAGCAGCCACCTATCAGATAAAGGCACGGCAGGACTTTCCTTCACCTCGACTTTCCAGTACTGCACATCAGCATTTTCTTAAGATGGAAACAGCATTATATAGAAAAGCAGTTAAGCTGCTGGCACTGTCACTGCCAGGCACTCAGGCTTGAACTCCTGCATTTCCTCTAAAACACTACACCTCTACCAAAAGGGCAGTTTTCCATCTTGTACTTACTACAGTTTCTGAGAGGACCTTACAATTGCTTTTAGGAGCACGAGTCCTGTGTTCTACCTGTACAAAACCAGAAATGAGAACACAACAGAATTGCCACAACAGAACTTAAGGACCAATTTCTCCCAGCTTTCTACTTGCTCAGTAGTGTAGGAGCCATGCTAATCGAGAGGAAAGGAAGAGAAAGGGACCTTTCCACAGAAGTCCTGGACTTTTATCCTCACTCTGTAGCTTACTAGAAACACATTAGAGATGGAGCAAAACACCTTCATTTCTGCAGCATTCCAGCCTGAATCACCAAGTAAGTATTTCAAATACTCTTTACACTTCAGAAAATCAGTTTCAGACACTAGGCTAATGAGACATTCCTCTGGGAGTTTGTTAAAAGATGCTAGAAAAGTTCCTAAATTACAGTGTTGACTTAAACCTGTTAAAGTAGCTATTACTCTCAAAACAACAAATGATTGTACAGTCTTCTGGCTAGAAGACACAATTATTGGTGCATTTGGACCATAAAGTTCTGTCTGTAGAGTTTAAACAGATTTTTTCCTGACTATTTCAAATACTGTTTCGGTTTCCGAAGTGATAGAGATTGTATCTCAGTAAATTGCCTAATTTGAGGCACAAATCTTCAAAACTGCATAAGAAAAAGGTGTCACATAAGCTATAATGAGACCAATTACATTTCTTGTTTGTATTATTCAAACACCTGAAAGTGAAATACAAGACAAGGACACTTTGCTGGAATGTAAAACAGGTTTGGCAATCTTGGTCTGGTTTCTTCTGCGTGACAAAAAATTTGGTAAGTTACCTATGTCAACACAGCTTATTCAGCAGGAGAGGCAACTGAGGGTCCTGGGTTTGGATACAGCCCAATTTGAAATTACTCAAGCAAATATCATTTAAGATCAATCTACCTTCTACATCTTCAATTACCCCTGAAAACAGAAGCCTGCTCCTTCATTTCACACTTAACCGCTTTGTTATTAGGTCATCTTACTGGGCTGAACGAAGTTGAGTGGCTAAAATCCATAGCAAAAGGATCCTTTCCCAAATATTTGAATTTCAAAGAAGTGAAGCTGTGGCAAGAAGTGAAGAGACTTGGCCACCTTTAGAAATCAAGTAATTAGCAGGCATAAAAGTTTAGCTTACTGACCCCTACAATAAATGCAAGAAGTTATCAAATACCTTCAAGTTTTCTTTTTTTCTTTTTCACTATTAAAACCCCTGTTTTCATACCAACAGAAGTTTTCAATTTTCCTTGGAAATAAATTTTAACTTCTGGTTTTATGTTAGTCTGAAGGATGGGTCTTGTAAATGGAAACATCAGCAGACCCTGAAATGCAGCAAAGCTATAATGTATCTCTAATGACTTCATCCTGGTGAAGGCAAGGTATTGCCAGTCAACAGAGGGTAAAATTTCATTCTGCTATTTATGAAATATGAATTTTAAAAAAGGTTTTTTTATTTTCCTCAATGGCATAAAATGCTGAATTTTAAAGTCCACACATCTCATGTGGATTTCACCTCAATTCACACATTATATTGGTGTTTGGAAATACAAGCCTTTCTGTGAAATTTCCATGAAAATCCAATTTAACTACTTTATAATTTTAAAGGCTTAAACTATAGTGCATGGTTTGTATTCTCTGAAGCCTGGAAACTGATTTGGTGTTTTCCTGAGCTTTGATGAAGAGTTTGTGACCTTCCTCCTCTCCTCCAAATGTCTCTCTTTAAAATAGTAATACTTAGAAATCAAGGAAAAAAGAAAAGGAAAAGCATGTATGCCTAACACAAGAGATGAGGACAGTAGATCATGGCTCTTAAGATGACAAAAAAAAATTCTCCTGGGAAAAAACTTGAGAACATATACAAAAATAATAAAAAACAAAAGGAACCAAATGAGGAAATGTACTTTCTCTTATAACAAATTACCTCCCAAGACTATCATCCTTTCTGTAAATATGGATGAATAAGTATTACAAAAATCAAGACTTATAAAATGTTCTACTCCTGAAAAATGCCACTGAAGTTTCCATTATAAATATGCTTCTTGTACCTAGAAGAGAGATTTAAAATCCTGGAGGAATTGTGATCAAATTTTACCTCTCTTGAAAAATAACGTAACTACTCAACAATTCATTTAATCTGACCGTAACACCAGTAACCCAAAGACACATGCACTCTAGCAGTAATTCCAAATGCTACTTTCATTCATTTCAGGTTCTTCATCTGCACAACATATTATGAACAAATATGAGCTGACTTCACCCACACATGGATCTGAATGAAAGTCAGGAGAACCACAACTTGATATTAATATAAAGCTTCCTGTCAGCAGAGATAATTAAGTGATGTTCAGCATTACAACATCTGAACTTGGCTGGTTTCCTACCCACTCCAACTGTGGACAAAGAAAGCTCATGTCTGCCTAAAATGTATTCCATAGGCACAACTCATTGGAAATTTATCTGTTACCAACATCCCACCTCAAAGACAAAGTCAAACCTTACACCTGCACTGCAAAAATTGGTCCATGTCTGTGAACTCATGGGTTTATGAGAATATGCTAGCTGTCATACATTCCCTCTAGTGAAAAACCAGGAAATTTAATTTTGCTTTCTCATTTCAGCCACATCCTAACTTCTTAATATTGCTATTGTTATGGATTTATGATTTTATGCCTGCATGTTATTATTTTTCTCATTATTATTATAGTTATTATTATATTGTATTTATAGTTATGTTTTAGCATCTTGAGAAGAAAATGCTTCAGAAGCATTTTTTTTTTCTAAATTTTACATTCCAAAAGAAACTTTCAAATTCTGGCTTTTTACTGCAGCTTATTAAAATTCAGAGGTATCAAGAATTATCTCTTCTGATCAAGTACTTCTACGACAAAAGTTGAACATTTTGGCCTCTTTACATACACTTAAACATGCAATGGAACTCTGAGATACTCTGAATGAGTAATTTATAATGCAGATAACTGAACTGGCCTATTATTATTTGAGGAACATGTTTTCTCTCTTCAATCTCTGCCATCTCTTCTACTGTTCAAACAGTGGAAGTCGGAACATCTGTCCTGACTTGAGAGTTGTTAACCCTTGGATTTCATACCTACATTACATGAATTTTCAATGGTGATCATGTCATTAATACAACATACATGTATGATATATTTAAAAGAATTACATAGACCAAATAAAACACATGAATATATTTAAAAGATACCCAAGGCAAGTGTTATATTTTATGGGCATCAGAATATTTTTCCATAAGGCCAACATTTTTAAGAGTGTAGTAACAGCAATACCTAAGCACACACGAACACTAACCCACCTGCTGGGATGCCAAAAGGTCTACAACATAAATTTCTCCTGAGGAAAAAATGTGGATTGAAAATCAAAGGGAATTTTATATGTTTAACCTCTCTACATGTCAATGATAGATTTTCAGGCATCAATATAGATTTAATGACACTTTTAATGTTCAATATGCTTAAGAATTTAAACTGAGTGTTGGCATGCATCTCAAGTCATTTTGCTTTCAGATTCTGAAAGAAGATGATTTAGTCCAATCTGTATGAATAGCTTAATGGAGTATTTCCATTTCATAACTTCAGGAGCCAACGATGGGTATCTAAATTTAGATTCAAAGCTTAATTTCTTGTCTGCATTGAAAAATAGCAGTTACCTAAAGGACTAATAACACTGATACTGGAAACCCCATTGCTCTCGAGTCAAATACATGCAGGAATATAGTTTGTCCTTTTTTTGATTCTAAAGTTAAAAGCATGACCTGTCTTGATTTTCCTACTGCCAAGTAAAAGCTTGTTAAATAAATTGTCTGACATTTTATAATGCGTTTTTTCTTATAGCTCTAAGTATTTTCTAAACTTATTACAAATAATGTACATAAAATCATATGAATGAGATGTGAGACAGAGGTCTTCATAATTTCCAACTGTGGAGAATAGATTCTTGTAAGAACTCCAAGCACTTACTGGTAAATTTTCAATTTCAGTGGTAATTTGATGCCTCATTCTCATAGCTTTGTTAACTTTGATGTCAAATTTGAATCTCAATACTTTTGCTGTACAACTTGAACGAATCATAATACTTCTGACCTTCTCCCACAGGACACCTCTCAGGGCAGTAGACCTGATCTCAGGGACACACACTTCAGTACTTCTTTAAGTGTGATGTCTGACACTTAGCAAATTTTAATTATGTTGCAGAACTGTTATATGACGGGCAAAGAACAATTATTAGAATGCCAATAACCTCATTTAGGAACTAGTCCTAATCTGTATTAATCAAAACTGACACCATTATACATTTGCTTACTATTTATATTGTATATGTTTGTATGTGGTATTCTAAATATGAAAAAGAAACAAGAGATGCAGGAACTTAGGGACAAGCAATGAACAATGTGCTTCAGCAAAGAAAACTGCAGGAATGTCTTTATGAAATACCTCATACAGCCTGAGACCTGCCAGAGTAACCCTTCATAAGTATTTCAAACCGACTTATGTGCAAAGCTCTCTCTGATATTATGCCAAACGCATTAAAAAAACGAAAAACAAAAAACAAAAAAACCAAAAAACCCCAACCCTCTGAAAAATTGAAAAGACATTTTCATTTAATTGTTCCCTGAATCCACTCTGCGGCAGCTAAAAAACAAAAGTGGAAAGTCTCAGGTCCAGCCTAGATATTGTATGTGTCTAACACAAGATAATGGGCACAATTTACTGTTGTAATTGTGGGGTCTTTTTTACTGGTTCAATTAGCAAGACAAGGTAATTTGATACACTTCTGAGCTAACATATTTGAAACAATGGGAACGTCATTTTTGCTGCTTTTAAAATGCATTTCTCATTTCCTAAGTAGCTGTGTCACTTGTTCTTTTTACTCTTACCCCATTGTGTCTAAAATCAGTTTCCATTACAGCAAGAAAGCTGCTACAGCAGCAATGCAAAAGACTGAATTTCTTAGTTAAAATACCAATGTTTGAAAATGTAGAAAAGCAAGGATGCAGAAAGTGATTTTACTAAAAATAATGGAAGGGCAAGGAATATTGGTAAAAATATTTTCTTATTGTACATCCAGTTGTTTCAAGAGACAGACATTGTGAAATCACTATGTAATATAAAAACCTTTGTCAAGCTTGTGCTTAGACCTGCAAAGATAACAAAAACAGATTTTTATTGTGTCACAGGACACAATGACCCAAACTCTCTCCAAGAGATGGCCACTGTCTGAATAACCTCCTCAGCTTAAGGGCTCCCTGTGTCAGACACTAACAGGCACAAACTAGTGCCAGAAATAGCAGTCACCTCTTCAGTGTGAATGGGCATATGTTAACACAGCTTCAAGTTTGCAGCAGCAAAAGAACTGTGTGATCTCTTGTCAATGAACAGTGTGGGAGCACCTTTAGCAAAGTCAGTTCACTGCCATGTCCTTGAGTGAAATATTTTGCTGGTAAAGAGCCAGCCTATTTTGGAGCCACACATGCTACCTGAACTTCCCAGGCTTATATTGTCCTTTTTCTTTTTTTTTTTTTTGTTATGTATGTCTTGGCATGACTAACGTTTTTAGTTATTAGATATGCTAATTTCACAATGTACTGTCCTACTTAAAAAAAGAAACTGCTTTAACATTATCAAGACTGATAGAACTTGAAAGCACTTAATTGTTACTGAAAACCAAGGCACATTAGTTGAAAATAATTCTGTAATTACTGCTAAACTGTTTGGGGATTATGTGTGCATATAATAAAATAACTTGTTTAGGAAAATGAAAAATATTCTGCTGCACTAGTGGAAACTGCAGTTGAGAGGAAATGGTCCTCTTCTTTGGCATGTCATGTCCAGTGCTTTGTGATACTGACGCCCACCGCTCATCTCCCCGGGAGTGACTCTGGTACTTCAGCACTGCTGAAGTTTACAAGGATAAACGCTTGCCACATTTTGAGTGACACCTAAGGTCCTTTAACATCTTACTAGCTCTGAATTTTTTTCCTACAGTCTTGCTATGACAGTTCCATTCCACCCTGCTCATTAGATGAAAACAGTATAGCAGGTTTAACAAAGGTGAAATAAATATGTCTCAGAAATGTTTGATTTAAAGACTGTAATTAAATGATGCCCTAGAATTCCACACTACCAGAAACATTTGTTCTTGGTTATCCAAGGGAAAATATTTATCCATCTGTCACACAAAACAGTGTTCCTGACATTCTATGAGAAACTAATTGCTATGGATAATTCGATCTTTAAAAATGAAATATTTGTGGTTCCATCATTACCAAAACTGGAAATGTCAAATATAATTCCTCTGGGATGAAAGAAGAAAGAAACCACAACCTTAGAGCCAGAGAAACACTGCTGTTTCTTTAGAGGAATATGAAAATATTGAAGGACACACTCATTTTTGGAGAATGTTAAAAGGAAAAGCACAAAAGGCTAATTTCTCTTTCCAAAGAACGTATTACACAGAAGGCCAACTGTGGAGGTAATGTTGCACTAGATAAATCAAAATGTATGCAAGTATCTACAGGAGCCTAACGATGGAAAAAAGCCAATGTGCTCAAACTGCAGAAAATTGGATGTTGTTACTTTTACCAATGACTTAAGAAACTCTTTATGATAGCTGTGTTTACGAAAAACACCTAGGATTAAATCACAAGTGCCTATGGACATTTTTTTGTTTGTTTGTTTCAGTAATCACAATGTATAGAAAGAAGATATGGATAGTAATTTTTCACCTGAGTGACTATGGCTGTAAAACAGCATGAGCAATTAAATTAAACACACATTGAATAACACTTTAAACCCAGATATGATGTTCCGATGAGTACAAATAAGCAAATCCTGATTTAGACTGAATATTGAACTAAGTCTTAGAGCAGAGGTGTTTTATCCTTCCTATGCTTTTACGGTATCTAATACAAGTGGGTACTCAGGAGGACTAGTCCACAAACACAATATTTGAAATTCCAGAGGGAACAAAGTTGACAGTAGAAAACAAGAAGATATGAGCATGTCAGGTATCAGTGAAATTAGAGCTAATGAAAAAAAAAAAACCTTAGTACATTACAAAACATGCAAGTTGTGGATGCAGTCAGTACAACTGCACTTCAGCATTCAGAGCTACTCAGCTCCTTTAGATGTTGTACTTTAAGTTACAAAATCTCTGAATGAATTAACTATGGGAACTGAAACCTTGTTCTTCCTTCACAATACTAAAATAATTTCAGCTGTTAATTACATTGGAATTCCCTTGCATTTTAACTGCAATGGTATTTGTCATATTTTATGTCACCCAATTTTTTTTAATCAAGTTTATTTATAGGAGCTTCAGTAATAATTTAGTTTGCAACTTTTACACACATTTTAACAACTTTTTGTACGGACCAATTAATACTAAAGCCAAATTAAATATTATTTCATGGCTTTATGACTTCAAGAAACACACTTCATATTTCAAGTTTTAATTGGCTATACAGATGGAGTAAAAAAGGCATTTCATTTATTGGAAGACTGTTAATGGAAAGAAACATTGTAGCTATCTTGCATGAAAAGTGGGGATAGAATCATAGAATCATATCAGTAAAGCAAACATTTCACGAGTATGTAAACAGTTGAACAAGTGAAAGAGTTGGCATAGAGGTGCCATAACATTCAAGCTGGAATACAGAGGAAGGGGGAAATCACAGCAGGCAGGAAATTATAAGAGTGTGGGACCTCAGCACAAGTAAATCCTTAACAGCATTGCACATTCCACAAGGAAGTCCTCTAGGTCAAAACCCCCTGGGCGCATGGATAAAGATGAACAAGATCCTGCCTTCTGAAAGTCAGTATCTGAAGTGTAAAAACAAGACAGATCAGTTAAGTAGGTAGACAGACTGATAGGTGGACAATAAAGAGGAACAAAGATGAAAGGAAATATTAGTCACCACGGTTGACAGTTATCTCAGCAAAACAGCTGCCTGTACATTGTCAAGTCAATCATAGGAAAGGTGACAAAAGAGTTTGGAGGAAAGGTCAGGAGCAGGATAATGAATTGGTTTGGTGTGTTCTTTCCACATGCAAGGAAAAAACATGGAAGAAGCGAGATCAAAGAAAGCAGTGAACAATCATAGGTGGGCAAAGCAAACAATAGCTGACATCTGAACACCATTTAAAATTCAAAAAAAAGCAACATTCAATGATTCAAAAAAGGCTCTGGGAAAAAGAAAAAGGTTTGTGTTCTACACCACTAAGAAGACAGACACAAGAACAGGAAAAGCAACAAGCTAGAAAACAACCTTTCACCAGTATTTTGAATAGCTTCAAGCTGGGTGAGATTGTACTTATCAAGAGCAGAGAAAGATTTTTGCAATTGCAACACATTGTAGCTGTGCACCTTTTATTGACAAAGTCTGCACCTGAAAGTTACTTCCTAAACAGAATCAGCTATTCTGAAACGTGGGCAGATGTGAAGATCCTGAGAAAAGGGAAAATTGAGCAATAAGGGATGGATGGGAATATAGCAGCTTGGCCAGAATACTTAAACAAATAAAGGTTAAAACTTGCTTAAGTTTACGTGATTAGACATCAAACAGATGTCTTAAAGAAAGGGAGCATGTTTAAGCTGCACAAAAGTCCAGAAAGAAGTCATTAGTACAGAGCAGATTCTGAATTTATGTTCCCAAACATAATTTTCCAGACATTACAGACTTAGAGAAGACAGCAGGACATAATTATGCCCAACTGCAAATCACCAGCATCCCTACTGTGAGAGTCTTCCATAGGATCAAAGCTTGGGTAAGAACTATTCAATTGATAAACTTGCCTAAAAACCTCTCAGAGAAAATAATTTACTCATGTTGATAAATTTTGTTGACTGGTATCTATTGCCATCAAAATATTAACAAGAAAACAACTTCCTTAATCCTAAATTATCCTGTAGGAAAGAGATTATGTGACTATAGATTTATACCTCTGTTACCATTAATAAACAGAGAACTTCAATCCATGGGAATTACCAGTATGGCAAAACATAATAGATATCACAAATATAGGGAAAATGAAACATCTTCGTGCAGAATGTCCATAAATGTGACAGAAGAATCAAATGCTGCACATTCAACAAAAGATATTAACAACAATGGGTTGTGTCAAACAAATCCACCCTACAGCTATCGTGGATAAAAGCTTTTTAAAAAAATTAACACCACTAGGAAAATCAGTTAAAAGTCATGCAAAAAGAAACAATGAAGTGCTTTTGTGGAAAAAAAACCACAACCCACTAACTGGGTAAAAGTAGAAAAATGCTGTTGATTTGCACAAATATTCTTTGTGTGAAAAATGCTCTTGTGAAAAACCTGTCATGCCCTATTTGTCTTAAATTCATCATATGTCTTCTGCATCAGAGTAAACTATTACCACTAAGTGCTGCATTTTCTGAAAATCTGGTAATTTTGTATATCACTATGTAAAATCAAACTTGCAAAACCCATCAGGACAAGAAGTGAAACACTTGAGCAAGAAAAGGTACTGGACTAAGCAAACTGCAGAATGAGCTAAAGTTAGCATGAAAATGAGGAGCAGACTCCAATGGAAATACAGCTATGAGCTGTGAGGAGGTTATGGGGTTCTGTGTCTTGATTAGGGGAACTTGAAAGCAAAGGTCAAATTTTAGAGGTGGAAGAAAAAAACCAAAGATTTTCAAGCAACCAGAAGCTAAAAGTTCCAGTTTAGTATTACTGAGTGCAGTAGGCGTGACTGCCTCAAGCAAGCAAGAAATGTGCACAGAAGCCAAAGAGCTCATCATCTTCAAAATATAAGCACAGTCAAAGTGAGAGTGGCTGAACTGATTTTTTTTTTTAAAATAAACTAAACTGAAATAAAGGAGGAAGGCCATCATAAGCCATCAAAGCATTAACTCCTGGCAAAGTTAAAAACCCCCAAACAACAAATGTGACTTTGTGTGAACACCAGATCATCCTGAAAATGATGAGAATCTGACTCAGCCACCCCATGAAAACCACTATATCCTTACAAAAAATGTTTTTGGCAGATACAAAGGAAGTGGGAGTTGCATGCAGATTTTCCCTCTGACAGTACGTGATGGCCCCCACAGAGACAGAAAGCTGCTGCCTGGGGTCCACATGAGCACCAGAAACATGTGGAGAGAAGGCAGCAATGGGCAGAAAGGGATCTATCCAAAACATCAGGGAATCCTGCAGTAATCACTTAAGACTGAGAGTCTGAAAATGATGCCACTGTTAAGAGATGAAGACAAATAAACTGCCTTGAGTTTTACAAATTCTGTAGTCCTAAGAGGGTAACAAAAAACTTTAAAAGGAACAAGACCACTGCCATAGCATATATGTGTTCTCATGGCAATCTTACAAAGGCAACAAGGCAAGAAAAATGAAATGATACCCCAATTTTAGGTAAAAATTGATATGCAGGATATCTCGAGAATCTTGCTTAATGGAAGATTTACCAGGCTAAATATGAAAGGAATTTCATAAAATATCATGGTAAAAGGAAAAATCAGTATATTACACTTACCTTAAAAAAAAAGGAGGTGAATATATACAGAAGAGCAGACAAAAGAGAAAAATGCTCTTAAGTGGAAACTCAATGAGTTGTATTGAAGTATAAACTACATCAAGTGTTGTGAATGCAAGCAAACTGTGGAAATACATTTATTTTAAATATTTTCACTTTCTTTGATCCTCAGCAATCATTCCTCTGTATTCATTGACTCTTTCCACTTTCTCAATTCTTTCTGCATCAGAGTAGCTCAATCAGAAAAGCAGCATTTCTCATCAAGTTATATTACTTGTAATTCCTGTGAGGGGATGCACATTTGTACCAGGCTAAAAATTGTATTTCTCACTCTACACTACATATTGGCATTTTTCAACTCAATAAATTTAATCCTGTCGAATTTATTTCACAATACAAACAAAGTATTTTTTTGAAAAGCAGCTCCGGTGCTTTCTCCTTGGGGAGTTCTAGGTCTCTATTCCTCTTATCCCAAGTGAAGGCATTATGCCCTTGAGATAAAACCCTTTTCCCTACTTTTTATAACATACATCAGAAGTATCAAAAACCTAGCGAATGAGCACCTTTTTAGTATTGAACAAACGCAACAAAGTATTCCTTTAGCAAACAGTAACAGTTATACCTCAGGGAAAGTTGCACTGAGAGACAATATACTGTAAAGCCTCTGATTTACCTTCTTGATATAACCAGGACAGTGAACAGACAAGGCAATATGAGATGAAATTCTAATTTTAAGATAAATGAAATCACTTAATTTCATATTTTCTCAATCCTTTTTTCTGAAAATAAATACTAAGTCTGCCTCAAATCTTCATCTCCATATGCAATGGCAAAGCTATTCTGAGAGGTTTTGTCTTTTCATACACTTCAGCTGTGATGGAGAAGTGGCAGTACATTATGAATTCTCTCACCCTGTTCTGCCTTATCCCTTGTTCAATGTGCACTTAAGCCTGCATGAGTCTGTCAGCCAGCTTGAGGACAGCACTCAGCTCTCTGTGTCCTCTTTGAACACTGGTTTGACAGTCTGCTTGGATTCACTGTTTCAAGCCTCATTAGGATCCTCAGTAATGGCAGGCTGGAAGCCACTTTCTAAACAAGATTAAAATGAAGATTGATTAAATGGACAATGAAAAAGTACTTTCAGTTCAAACTTAGCAGTTGGCAGTATGGATACCTAAATGCCTTCACAGCAAAGACAGTATGCCCTCTCTGTGCTGGAAGACCCATGACGGCAATACAACATGCTGAAATGTAAAGAGCTTGGCCTGGAAGTAAATTTGAAAGCTAGTCAGGAGAAAAGCAGCATGAAAAGAAAGGTCACATAACTCTGCAGAGGATGTAGATGTTTGAAAATCTGGTTTTATTTCAACTTGGAATGAAGTGCAAGAGCTTTGAAATTCTATGAAATATGTTTCGGAGTCCAGGCCTGCAGGTAATCTGCCTATCTCAGAAGCACAGACCATAAGAAAATGGAAAAGTTTTGATGGAAAAAACCTCTTAACTGGCTTCAGTCAGGATCTGACACCTTAAAGTCAATGAAGTTTTATCAACATTTAGGTAATTTACAGAATAGAAACCACAGCCTTTATTCTTTAAATACTGATTCCAACAGCATCATACTACTGGCCTGATTTCTGTTCTACAAGCAGGATTTTTGGCTTAGACATGTGTTAGATACATATATGTGAAATAATATATAAATAAAATATGGTTTTATTATATAACTATTAATTTCACACACCCCCCCCCCCCAAATTAAGGCAAAATGTTAAAAAAAAAAAAATCAAAGAAGCATAAATCAGATCCCCATTTATATCACTACCGTGAGGGCGAACCAAAGAACTAACAGGGCATATGAAACAGGAATTCTGTAGACCCAACAGCCACTCTCTCCTGAGAGAGGAAAATTTTCATACAACATACATCTCCAGGAAATCAAAATGTTTTAAGGATACTGCACATGAAAAGCTTTCATTTCTCAAAGCATCTAAAAATGCCAAGCATTTTATTTTTGTTAGTCTCTGTATAAATTAGAGTTTGTGGGAAGGTGCTTTCATCACTGCTTAATTGAATCTAGAGAAAACTTGAATCATCTACTTCCCTTTTTCCTTCCTCTGCTTTTCCCTTAGCACACACCTCACTTCTTGCTCAATGCAAAACTGGCGAATAACATATGCAATAACCTACAGAAATTTTTCACTTTAATTCCCATTCAGAAATGTCCAGTCCCATGATGAGAATCAGTCACTTCCCAAAGCTAAGGCCCTGCCTCAAGGCCACCTTCTGGCCTGCCTCCAGCTGAGGACGGGTTAAAAGCAGCCTTTGCTCTTGGTGCCTTTATAACTACATGAATGTCTTCCGCAAAGCACTCTTTAAGGCAACTTCGTTTACTGAATTCCTAAAGCCGGTTGACAAAAATCTATCTCTTCATTTAATCTCCTTTGAATTTGTGTCCATCTAACTCCTAAGTAATACTGGGTCAGAAGCCAGATAAAGAACAAGAGACCAAACAAAACAGATTACTTTCATCTTTTAACACAGCAGGTCAATACTACGATCTTGCTAATTTCCTTTTCCTCCTCCAGTGTGTAGCAACTATTTCTTAAATTAATTTGTGCTGACAGCATAAACTCCTACTTCTTCTTGTTGAACATGATGAAGAAGTTTTTTTACTGTGAGTGTGGCTGAACCCTGGAATAGGTTTCCTGGAGAGGTTGTGGAGCCTCTCTCTGCGCAGATAGTCAAAAACCATCTCAACACAATCCTGAATAATGTGTCTAATGGACTCTGATTGACCAGGGAAGTTGGGCTAGATAACCTCAAGTGGCTCCTCCCAACTTGATCCATTCTGTGATTCTTTATTTGCTCTGAAATACAGGAACATCTGTAAGATCAAAGTATTTATCTATCTAAAAACAAATGTTGATTCCCTTCCCCAGCAATTCACAGAACAGTTTGGGTTGAAAGGAACCTGAAAGACCATCTCTTTCCAACAGCCCTACCATGGGCAGAGATACCTGTCACTAGATCAAGCTGCTCAGAGCCCCTCCAGCCTGGCTTTGAATTCTTCCAAGGATGAGGTATCCACAGCTATATGTGTGGCTCATCCTGGGCTGTGAATGCACATGACTGAGTCATGTCCAGCCTCTCATCCTTCAGCACCCCTGAGTCCTTCTCAGCATGAGTGCCTTGTCACTTGTAAGAGGAGAAAAAATAAGCAAAGCCCCCAAAAAAGCACAGGGCTCTTATTTAAAGAGAGGGCCCTTGCAGTGGATGACGCAGGAAACCAGTAGAAAACATGTTTTTACAAATTCAGAGTGATACTTTTCACACCTATTTTCACAATCAGCAGAAGCAGCTGTTAGTTTCATTTATGGAAATTCTGAAATGAATAGCAGCACTATTTAACATTCCATCTGAAATAAAAACATCTGGTACACCCCCCCCCCCGCCCGCCCCCCAATTCTTTAAAAATTATTTATAAATAAGCTAAATAGCAGAAACCCTAACTAAGGAAAAATTATGTGGGGAGGTGAGAAACTTATAATGTGTAAATCTAAAATTAGCTTTTGACATCAGCAGTCCCAACTCCTGTTGAAACTCTGTAGAAACCATAAAATCAGCTACAGTTGGCTAAGTGCTTCCAAAATAGAATAAATTATCTTGAAACAGTCTTCAAAATATTACTGCTGATTATGAAGTGTCTACAAAAGCAACCTGAATCAAGTACCCATCATTGTAACCACTGTTCCTGTCAGACTAAGTATTTTCAGTAATGTGCTGTTGATTTGTTTAGACATAATTATCCATTGTGGTTGACCAAATATTAAAGGAAAGAATTTATTTTGACACAAGGGTTACAAGTATATGTGTCAAAAGCATTACAGCTATAATAAAACTACTACACACAAACTGAAAAAAGGAGAAAAACATGGGAGACCTTGCTCAGCAAAATTTCACAAGAATACTCCCAGCAAACTTTGTGAAAGGAGTGATAGGGTACAAACTTCAACCTTTACTTCAGACAAACTAATGAGAGTGTCTTCAGCGTCACAGGGAACAGTATTAGAATAGAAGAAATAATGGCTATTAGTTTTCATGTCAGTTTAACTGAAGGACAAAAATTATATAGTAATTGATTGCGAGAAAATTAATTGTGTTTTGGGGTTAGAGATGTTCAACACTGAATTTTCATGGTAGCTAGGAAATCAGTTATATTTTCTGGAAACCAAGGTAAACTAATGCACTGACTATACCTCTATTTTCTCTTGAGAAGGAAGGAGGCAGAACAGCTCTGTCAATCAGGCAACATCGCTTTGGAGAAAGAATTGGATTAGAAATAGTTTTGTCAGATCTTATCTCTACTATAAGCTAATCCTCTCTAGCTGTCATTTTATTTCAAAGAGACACTCATCCGATGTCAGTCAACTGCATATTAGTTTTGCAGATGTTCAGAGTGGGCTTTTTATAACACCTAAGAGAATCAGCCACCCTCAGTTATGTAGAAAATACACACTTTAATACACTGACTGTCTCTACCAAAGTGTATGTAATAGCTTTGTTGCATTAATGTGCTTACTTGCTTTTTTAAAAAATTTATTTACTCTGTTTGGCTGGTTGAAGCAATTTGCTCTCCTTGGGAAGACATTTGTCTCTCAAGAGGAACACAACAGAGATGTTTATAGTGAGGCTATAAAAGCAGGGAGGAAGGATAAGCAGTAACCAAGACTATCACATCCAATTAAAATCGCTGGGATGACAACAGGAGAATATAATTAACTATAATAGCAATTTAAGAAAGCAGAACAAAGAATAGCCAACATAAACTGAAGAAGAAAGGAATTATTACATCTTTGAAGATCATGGGAGGTCAGCCCCTCAGTTATTTGTTTTAGTCCAGAAACAGCATACCCAGCAAGATCCCAGAGAAGAGGATGTCAATTACTGAGTCTTTGAAAGCCATGTAGAGAAATAGAAAGCAATTATAAGAAAGCATAACCAAACAGTTGTTTGCACAACAGCAAATATTATGAGATTCTCCTAAAGTACATAATACATCTTCGACTCAGTACTTAATCACTAAAGCTCCCCATCTTTTCTCTCTAACACACTAGCAGTTTAACTATTGCTTTCAAAACAAAATACTGGTCAGAGCTCACATACAGTGGGGAGTTTCTTTCATTATATCCCAAGATTAAAAAAAAAAAAATATATATATATATATAACTTTACAAATTCTGGTAGTGTAAATTTTTGTACTGACAGCAAGACACGCATCGATTATAGTCATATTGTCCTGCATACACCTCTATAACATATGTGAGTGTGTTTTATCAACAAAATAGTTTTACTTTTATAAAAAAACCCCAAAACTATAACTTATGTTGCTATCACTAGACAGGCAGATCTGATACATATCTCACAATTGTGCTACAGTGCGACACAGGACAGAAATCAGCAGCATGTGAATACCTATCTGTAATATGGGCCACATCACTAAACACTATACAGCCAGAATGAAGAAAATACTGAATAAATTTAAATGCAGAGACAAGCTGTGACTTATGCTGTTAATCCCACAAGTGCTCTGGTACATACTGGTTTTGCAGGAACACTTCAGTGAGTGTCTCCTTATGCCACCAACACTGAGGGTGTAAAAGCCTATAGAATCATGGTACAATTCAGAAGGTATATTGGTATCATCAGTCAGGCTTTTACCTGACTTTACACATGTGAGGCATGGCTGATTGAAAGATAAATATATATGTATGCTGCTTCGCCACAGCTGTGGTTATCAGAAACTTTAACAAAAAAAAAAAAAAAAAACAAAACCAAACCTTCACAGTCAACACAAATGTGCCAGCTGAGCTCCAAGCTACTGATACCGAGCCTTACCTTTCAGTAACACCAAGGCACAGCCTTAATTCTATACTTCATACAGTGTAAAGGACCTGCAGACAGATCCCAGCACTTGTTCTTCTAAGTGTAGACCCTCTACGTTGGGATAGATTTGCCAAAATGCTTATGCTTCATTTTAGATACCAAAATAAACGACCTTGGCTATAGCAAGTGCTGCATTCTGTCCCAAGAACCCCAACGCTACATTGCAAAACTCAATTTTACTATGCCTGAAAACACAAAAGCAGAAAGGATTGCTACAGGTTGCAGTTTCAGTAATGATGCCAATAATATAAATTCTTTTGAAACTGACTTATTTTACCACTGAGACCTTTCTTTTTCATTGTTTTGTAACTAAAATGTTTTATCCTTGAACTTCGACCTTATGGTAAGCAAATGCATATGAAATCTAAATCAACATATTCATAGTAAAAAACCCAGTCATTTTCTCATCCAGTCATTCAGCCATCAGCTGGATGTTCTATATTCAAGGATGTAAGAGCATAAAAAGGCAAGGAATTTGACACAGTAAAGAAAGAATTCTCAGATTTTTTCACTGAAAGGTAAAATCTAAAATCCTCCAAGACCCCTTCTAGCAGGTAAAAAAAGTCAGGGAGACTACTTAAAGGATGGTTCAAGTGATTGAACATTCTGAACATATTTTCTGAACATACCTTGACTAGAGATTTGGAAGATCCTACAAAATAAAAAAAAAATCCTTTAAGCCTATATTTCAATTAGCAACTTCGAATTCTGTGCTTAATACTGGAGAAAGAAAAAAAAGGAAAAAGATACATTTTTCAACATTGTAATTAACAACCACAACAAAATACAGGGGAGTATACTGAACTGCATTTATTCCACCACAAACAAAAAAGACTCAAAAAAGGCAAATATGCTCTCCAGGAGTGTGCAGGTCTAAAAGCTCAAACACTAAGGTGAGAAAGATGACCTCAAAGATGAGAGCACTCAGCTTACTTATAAGAAAAATAAAGGAGCAGTCACTGACTGAAAAATCTGATTTTGGCCTCCGAAGACCATCGTTCCTGGATAAAATCCAATCAACATACACACTTGTGATAAAATTATAGGAAAAGGAGATAAAAATAGCAGTAGGTTCATATGTCTGCTGCCAATTCCTCACTTTCATCACTACCCTCTAAAAGAGAGCTGCTTGAACAACTCTTGCCTTTAGAGACTTCACACTTGTGTTTTATGTAAATAGGATTGTTTAAAAATTCCCAGCGATCATGAATAAACTTTGACAAAGACAATACTGAAAATCTCTGAAGTAAATTATGCTGCATATCTGATGCATCAAAAGCATCATGCATCATTAAATGTGATAAAGAATTACTCTTTCCATTACTTTATGGGAAAATACCAACCAGCTACCACATTCAGCAGAGAAGAGAAAATCGTGATGTACTTACACATGTGACAAACCATCAAGTCACTCCTCAGCCTAACTGGAAATCCAAGAGGATTCCCATGAGACCTGGGTATTTTACCAGTCCATCATTGGATCAGTTCAACTGCCAAATTCAACTGAGCAAATCCTCGCTCATCAAACCTCCATTTTACTTTGACAAGAGGAAAGGGTTTTATGGTTGCAGAAAATGTTTGTATGTACACAAAGGAATGTTATTTTTTAGCTCATATACACTGTACACAGGTATGCAGACATGCATATACAGAAGAAGAAAATCCAGCTTGCCTAAATCCAAATCTGATGCCTGTTCCTGAACATACTTGGGACTGGCAGCCTATGGAACACACACCATGGCAAACTAACTGTTTTGGGTTTCAGTAAAGATGTCAATGCTGTCTCCCACAGGATCTTTCTGCACAAAATGTCCAGCACTCAGATGGATAAACACATCATGTCTTGGGTGAGCAACAGGCTAAGGGGTCGGGCACAAAGGGTGACTGGGGTGACATCAGACTGGTGACCTGTCACCAGTGGGGTTCCACAGGGCTCCATCTCAGGCCTTGGGCTCTTCAACCTCTTCATGAATGACTTGGATGCAGCATTGGAAGGGATACTAGGTAAGTTCACAGACAATACAAACCTGGCAGAAGCTGTTGGCTCCCTTGAAGACAGGGAGGCCCTGCAGAGACCTCAACAAATCAGAGGGCTGGGCAATCACCAACCATTAGAAGCTCAATAAGGGAAAGTGCCAGATTCTGCACCTGGGACGGGACAACCCTGGATCTATGGACAGACTGGGGAATGAGATGCTGGAAAGCAGCACTGTGGAAAGGCACCCGCGCGTTCCAGTCCATGGCAAGCAGAACATGGGTCAGCAATGCCCTGGCAGCCAGGAGGGCCACCCGTGTCCTGGGAGACATCGCCAGCTGGGCAAGGGAGAAAGAGAACGTGTAAAGCTATTAGAGACCATCCAAAGGACGGCTGTGAAGATCATGAAGGGCATTGAGGAGAAGCCTTATGAGGAAAGACTGAGGTGACTTGGTCTGTTCAGTCTGGGGAAGAGGAGACTGAGGGGAGACCTCACTGCAGTTACAGCTTCCTCATGAGAAAAAGAGGAGGGGCAGGCACTGAGGCATTTTGATCACCAGTGACAGGACCTGAGGGAAGGATACAGTCTGAAGTTGTGTCAGGAGAGGTTTACGGTGGGTATCAGGAAAAGGTTCTTCACCCAGAGGGTGGTTGGCCACTGAAATGAGATCCCCAGGGAAGTGATCACAGCACCAGCCTGACAGATCAAGAAACATTTAGACAACATGTTTGCGCACATGGTGTGGCTTGGTGTGCCCCCATGCAGGACCAGAAGTCGGACTTGATGATCCTTGTGGGTCCCTTCAAACTCAGCAGATTATGTGAATTATGTGGACTTCTACCTCTCCCTGCTATGCATCTTTTCTGTCCACACCTGAACAAAAATCATTGCCATCTGCTCCCACTGGAAACATCTGGATTTTTACTGCAGGTTTCAGTGGAAGTGGCATGCGGGTGCATCAGATTCTTAACTCCTATTTCCAACTTCATTTACTTCACCTCATAACTGTATATCATGCCTTTGACTAAAGACAGAAACACTTTCCTTATTAACAAAAAGGAATAGAAAAACAAAGCAGTCCTAGTCTTTTTTAGGATATATGTAAAATAAAAAGAGCAAAGCATCACAAAATAAGATTAAAAAAGGAAAAGAAAAAAACCCCAAAATCTAAGTTGCCATGAACTTTGGACACATAAAGGCTGAAAGATGGAAAAGTTGGAATTTTTTGGAAAAGTTGAATAAATTTTCCCAATTCTCATTAAATAAGTTGCTTAAAGAAACAAGACTGGTTAGAACACTGTGTAACACCAAAGAAAATCCCTGTATTTAGATCCAAACTATTCATGATTTGTTTCATGATTAGTCTACTACCTGGTAAAACAATAACTATGTCACTACATGAAAAAAACCCTGTATTTTTTCAAATAATTACATTTAAAATTAACTGCTATTTTCAACAGAGGAATAACAAACAAATATAATAAAAATCAGGGCATGTACTATCAGGAATAATCTCATTTCACAAAATAAATGTTACTTCTCAATCTAGTCACAGTAACGATGAGTAAAAGCATGCTGAATGTTCAATTACATGAGGCAATTTAAATTACATTTGCTCCTTAAACACTCTCTTTTTTTTTTTACTTGCCCACAACACTGCAAGAACTCTTCAGTACTTAATTTATAGGCTTCATTCTATTTTCCCTGTATATTTTACCATTTAATTAATAAAGAGTTCTTTTATTCATGAAAGTAGTATGTAGCTCCTTTTCATCCAAGGTAATCTTATTTTAGTACTGTCCCACATTAGCCTGGGATAGAAAAAAGGAAATTTATTTGCAAAATCATCAGTAGTAGATTACACTAATGCTGAAAGCTACATGATTTTAATTTTCTTTGAAAATAAATATAGAAAAATAAAACAGCACCTATAGAAGTTAGTGCAATAAACATAATACATACCCACAGGCCAACATACAGGACTTACTTGCTGCAACTCTCAGATTTGGCAGCAGCTAGTTTTGTTGAATACACCTTTTCAATAAATATCCCTCAGTTCTGCCATGCAGATGAGTTTAACTTTTAATAGATATTTAACAGTGAACATTTCCAATATCTCCATGCTTGAAATCTGGACATAATGGGGTTCAAATTTGTTGTTGAGTGGAACATTTGCAACAATAAACATCAAATATTTTCATTTACACAAACCATGCAGTGCAGAGTGAGTTGAAGAGCAGTACTCTCCAACCTAGGAAGAGTCAATGCTCACTGCTTCAGGTTGTCAAGCCTCAAAGAGCTTTGTTGGCTTATACATGTTACCAATGCTCTGAAAATTTTGCCAGATAAAATTTTGCTGAATCTTGCTGGCACAGCTAAAAAGTGTCTTCAACTCTCTTTGTAAGAGGCCAGTAACGCCTGCAAAGATGCACGAGAAGGGATCTTGCAAGGGACAGGAAGGTACACAGTCACATCTGCTGAGGCTGCTGGGCTGGTAATCCCTCCTTTGAGGGGAGGCTGGAGGCAGCAGTGTCTTCAGCACCTACACCAAGGCCTTCCAGAACTTGCCTGTCAAAACTCCAGAAAAATCCCTGGCTGATGCTAGGGCTCCTTCACACATGGCTTACTGGATTTTCATTGTGTGAAGTTTTTCTTTACAAGTAAATGGATGAATTAGCTGCATTGTCTCTTCTTTGTAGTCCTGTTATCAGCTCCTGGAGTCATGACACAGAAGAACACATTCACATTTCTGCACTCAAGTGATAAGGTAGCTTCCTTAGCTAAACAGAAATAAACTGAAAGTAGAGATGCACTGACAGCATTTTGGCTCAGTGGAGGACATCTGGCCTGTGTACTAAAGTATTGTTTCCCAAACTTTTTTTGTTATCCCCAGAACCGCTGTTGCCACCTGATTTTCCTGGCCTGATCCTGCTCCTACCCAGACTTGTCACACCTGACTTTTGAAGCCCTTGATTTTTGTTGTCATGCTGAGCTGGCAAGGACATCTCTTGTAAGGACATTTTATTATTCCCTTATATGGTTTTTCCTATCTGTCATATCCATTCCAAATCAGAAGAACATGTAAAAAAAAAAAAAAAAAAAACCAAAAAACCAAAACAAAACAAAAAACAAAACCCCTACCCCAAAATATAAAGTAAAAAAGTGACACATCCATCACCAGTGCCATCAGATAGCATAGCAAATTTTTGTGCATGACAAAATTTGTGCAAGACAACAGTAGGATATTTAGTAATTACGAAAGTTTCAGTGGGAATATTTTGCTTCCCTTGTGGGACCTGGGCAACTATTTGAGAGTAGAGAAGAATTGCAGCAGAAAAAAACCCGAACTGATTAAGTCACCAGTATATCCCTGGCAAACTATTTTCCCAGATGCTGTCATGAACTCATCAGCAGGGATGTGCCAATCTCTGTTAGCTCCATATCTCTGCACTCCTTAGCACCAGTAAATTTCACTTTCAGAAGATTTTTTTCCTTCTGCTCCTCCATCTGCAGGTCAAAGTAACAAAGGACATTTGGGAATTTGGCTGGCTCCTCCCTCTCACTTTACATTAATCCTTTAGCCAGTAAGGAGAAATTCTGTGATACTTGCTCCCAAAGCTTCCTGCCTTTCCATGCTGTATGGAGGGGAAATTAATATACAGTGTTTAAAGAGAAGGTAGGCTTTTATTTCCACAGCCAGAAAAGTGTATTTACTTCTTAATCTCCATTTTATTAAGTGTACAAGTACAGATCTCATCTCTGCAAGCTCTAGAGATAGAAGAGGTGGAGAGAAAGAAGCACCTAACATAAAAAGCAATACTGCTTTAAATAAAAAAGAAAAAGAGAAGAAAAAGATTTCAAACACAGAATTTCAAAGAGTCTGAACAAAGATAAATTCTACACAAGCAAACTCCAGTTTACAGACTGCTTATTTACACAGGCCAGTGTCTGACTATTTACCCTGGAATAGTTGTTACTTGCATAGTAATCAAGACCACGCTTACTACAGCTGTTGCAGAGTGAATGAACCCTCTTCTCAGCTAAACAATGACAGGGTTCAGCCAGAGCAGTCATCTAAGAAGGGACCAAGCAGCAGAGATTATGTGAGGTCTGGGAGAGAAGCACACAGCTGAATCCAGTGAGGCAGCCAAAAGCTTCTACTGGGCAGAAAAAAATTCAAGGGCTTTTCTGCATATGCAGTTTTTTCTAACTATTTTCATAATGTTTACAAGCTAAATCCACTAGATTACGCTGTATTTCCCAGCTAAACTGATCATGTACAAGGCACAGGCTTTGGAATCAGCATGACCACAAAATAGTTTAGGAATATCTTTGCCCATTAGCAGTCCATAGGGCTTCACAATTTCTTTGCCCCTACAGTACAGCTGCTGGTTTGACTCAAAGTAACGGTTTTTAACATACACAGGAAAAGCAACTCCTGCAAACTTCTTCTTGTGCAAAGGCTTTGTGCTGGAGCTCACTTGTTTAGTTTATTTCCTGTCACCAACACAAATAAGCTATGGCAATAATCACACTTCTATATTTGAGTAACTCTTCCTATTAAGAGGCTCCTGCTGTCAGTTTACCAGTCACATATCATACGCCAAGTGAATGCTGCTATCCTGGCAAAAACCTACAATACTGAGCTCAAGTGAGAGTCTCTCTTTGAACCACAGTAGCAGAAGAAGATAATGACCTTCCCTGGTAGACTTACAGACTCCAGAAATGGAGAAACACTGTGAGTCTCTTGTTTTTCAGGAACTTTTTGGTGTTTAGTATAGGATTTTTTTTGGAGGGAGGGGAACTGAGATTATTTTGTTTAGTTGCTTTTTACTGATCTCTTGATTTTTGGAGTCTTGGGTGGCCAGTGCCACAGGAAGAAATCTGAAATATATTTTTTACTTTCTTGGCAATACATACATGATAACTTCTAAAGATGACAACAACTTTGTTACTATGCCCAAGTGTGTAGAACTAAATGATAAAATGTACTTTTTTTTTTCAAAAAAGTATTTCTCTGTAAGAACACTGCAGGAGTTTTGTTTTGCTGCGTTATAGTAATTAGAGCCCCCAGCCATGCTTCTTTCAAGCTGCAATGTGAACTATCTCATAATGCCTCTTACCAAAAAATAAAACACGTGTGACTTGGGTGCAGAACAATCTAAACATTCCCACAAATTGTTTAAACCTTATGAACCACTGCACTCATTTATATAGAGCAGCAGACCCTCATTACTGAGAATTAGCAAGCTTTAAGTGTGTAATGAGGACAGTGAAACACCCAGCCAAAACAAACCAAAGGCAAACAAAATTTTGAAAAAGAAACCAAGAAATCTGACTTCTAGCTAATGTTCCGAAAAAGCATTTACTTGAGACTGGATATGCAGCAGTTTTTATGCAGAGGTAGGTTTTAAGCTTGAATCTCTCAAGACCAAGGTAATAGCAAAGTATAGAAGAAAAGTAATGCAAGTTAGAAACAGATCTGAAGAGGAATTATTGAAGAGAGAAAGTGTATTTCTGTGAAAGAAAACAGAGACTTTTAAGCCTTGGTTGATGATGAAGAAAATACATGCATGCACAATCACATTTGAAACAGCACAGTGCCATGTAAAAAGAACCATGCCACTCATTTAAAAAGATTGTACAACTCATAGTCAATGAAAGATGTGGGTCTTCTGTCTCTAAATCCCTAAGAACCTTTTGAAAATCTGATCCATATTACTTGAAAACATGACTTTTATCTATCATTTCAAATTCTTCATGCAAATCAAATCTTTCATATATTCCATTACCTTACTACTACTCAGTGGCACATTAGGGAACATTATCAACATCATTTTATGTAAAAAAATAAAACTTCAATTAGGTAAACACATTTAATCCACAAATACATATTTTATATATTTCTCTAAATAATAATAATAATAATTCCAGTAGTAAATATTTCAGAAGTGGGAGTCACAACGGCAATTCAGTACCTTTGAGCATCAAACAGAAGCCTGAGGGATAATTCTTCTGCACATTTCCTAAATGCTTTTGCTCATGCCGAATATGGTTTACTTGTTCTCTCTTTAAATGCACACGCACATTTACGAACATGAATAAACACCCTTGCATCCTGATCTTTGAATAGAGAATATATAAACTTTTACTCGGGGGCGGGGGGGCCTTACCTGGGTTTTTTGATTGCCATTATGAAGTCAAATAAACTCAATCTTTTGCCAGAACGCTGTGGTCTTGGTCAGCAAAAGAAGAAGATAACCTCTCGTTAAAATACGTACCTCTGTCAGGAATGATTTGGCTGTGGAAGGGTTCATTATGAGAATGGCCCGTCTCAGGGTATCCCGGTAGCGGTTCAATTCTTCTATTCTCATAGTGGCAAAGAGCCCCGTGATCATTTTATTGATGTTGTTTTCTACTTTCTGTAAGGCTACGTCCATTCCCTGTTGAGATACTTTGTCTAAAAATTCTTGTATTCCACGGATATCTGGAAAAATCAGAAGGCAAACAAGATGTTAATTGGTAAGCGGAAAAAAAGACACAAGTAACTGTTCGATTTATCTGACAGAAACATTTTGTCAGGTAGGTCCCTACAGGTTTTCCCTTAATATTCATTAAAGCTCTTCCTGAGCTATGCTCAATGCATTTCTTAAAGAACTAAAACAGAAGAAAGAACGGCAGCAGAACAGCTACTGTCCAAAACAGACATTAGAAAACAAACCTACAAACGCTTCTAGCAATTTTCCCAATTTGGCCATTCAGCCATCACACGTTGTCCTAATCTTTCTTAAAGGACTTCCACACTAAAATCCATACAGGGCAATGAGACTTTGGTGACTATCATGCACAATACTTCCTTCAAGCAAGGATTGTCGGAGAGCAACAGAGGAGGAGAAAGGTAGGAAGCAGATGGTTTTCTTTCCTGAAACTCAAAACTATGTTATCCAAGTTATGTAGCTTGATGTATCTAAGTGAAAATTGGGCTGTTCACTCATCAAAAAGTTTTAATGTTGTTCCAAACTTCACAACTATTTATTTGCTTCAAAAACAAACAAAAAAAAAAATGCCAGACATACAGTTGTTGCAATGATACTGCCTTTTCTCATCTGATACCACTGGCTGAGTTTAGTAAATTCCCCCCAGCAAGCTGCTCCTGTAGAGCTTTCTGGCTCACTCTGTGTAAGCCCTTCTTTAAACATGAATTAGAAAAGAAGATGTGATCAGCAAAATGTTGTATGAGTTTATCACCTGGCTTATAATATATTTATAGTCTACCAAACTGAAATGTCTGGGTACTCTTCACATTGTTATGCTGCCTCTAGCTGGCCCAAACCTTTGGAAGGGCCTTCTCAAGTACTGAATTCCACAAGTGTGCTTGACTTTTTCTTTGCCTTTGCTCTTTTGAATGATTTTAACTAAACCCCCAAACTTCATGCTTAAAAATTCAAATCATTCAATGACTCCACAAGTCAGATCAGAGCCTTCTGGACCTGAGGAAAATTCCTTCAGCCTCACTGACTCCTCACTGTCTGACTTCAAGTCATCGCTGCAGATTCTCAATCTGTTTTCAGGAGCTAAGCCACCAGTTCCCTAAAATGACCCTTCCCTCCAGCAGTCACTCTGACCTGTTGTTCCAGAGGACACAGCAAGACTTCCTTCCTTCCCTACTGGCACGCAAGCCACCCACACGCCCAACTGTTCTCAGTTAGGGGAAAAATAAACAGCCCTAGAGTCAACACAATGGGCACTAGCTGAAATGCACGCTATGGGAAAGGGAAAAGAGAAAAAGAAAGGAAATCAATAACCCCACATGAATAGGAATTTCTGAAGAGACATTTCTTCAAAAAATAAAGGTTCCTCAGGTTTAGGAGGGTATTTGTGGTTAAAATCACCAGAAAATATTTCTGCCATTAAAATACTCAATCTGGTCTCTCCCAGATGCATAGTCTTAGATCCAGTCTCTGAGGGACTACAGTACCTTCTTTGCTTGTCTCAAACACTCATTTTCAAGGTGACTGGTCAGACCTGGAGCTACAGGCTTATTATATGTCTGCATGAGACATCTTACAGTTGAGAAAGCATCCAATCAGACATTCTCAACAGCTTGGCTACTCAGATCTTTCATCCTGACCTACTGACTTCCCCTGCTCCCTGTTCTTCTTATAGGGGGTGCCACAAACAGGAGTATTAGAAAAACAAAGTTCAGCCTGCACAAGTGAAAAAAATGCTGTGCCTGCATCACCAGCAAAGATCAACTAACTAGAGAGTATTACAGACAGCCATCCTCCTCCAGCACCAGTTTACGAAGATGCTTCAAAATATGAAGAAATAGCCATACAATAGCTTATAATCAAACAGTACACAAGAATAATTAACAGGGTTAGTCCTAGAAGTCCATCACAATCAGCAAGCTGTGTCTTCTGTCTAGAGCTCCAAAATACCATGAACTGGAAAGACATGGTATTTTAGTCATTTAGGCAATTTTAGACATTCATCACCAAGATATCATTCTCCAGACACTGCCAAAATATCAGTATTACTGAACACTTGTAGGATAGATTAACCATGAATAAAATACATGCATGCCCTAAAAATAAAGTTCCATAAGAGAATCAGATACTAATTACAGCTTCTATTTAATATCTAAATCAGGAAAATTAGATTCAATCTAATCAGAGATGTTAAGAATTTTTGGCATTTTAAATACCAACAAGATTATTTGGAGTGGTACAAATATGTCTAGTTTTATGCAAATGATAAAATAACTTCTTTCTACTTTAACCCCTTCATTCTAAAGTTCCTGAGGCTCACACACTCAGAGGATTACTCAGGATCCAGATTAAATAAATCATATAATAGGTAAAACTGACCAGTTGAAGTCAAAATCACAGAAACACAAGGAACACATGTAGATGGGATCTAAACATGCTATCAAAATATCAGGAAGAAAATTTACTTAGGCTATGAAGGCCTTTTAAAGACTTAAATTTTCTCTCATAAATCTATATGAGAACAGGGCGAGCAGGAACCACCAAAGTTTGATTTGTCCCTTTTCAAAACAAGAACATAATTTCACTTGACCTGAATTTATAAACACACTGGAGTTATTGACCGATATTCTGCATAATCTGTGTAGACCCAGAAGCCAGATTATAGGATCAAATGGTTTCTTTGCCATGAAGACCTGCTTATAAACAATGAAACAATTATATTGAATCTTCACTAAATGATGGGAGAAAGGAGATCCAGTATTGTTCCCTACAATTATTAGGTGATTGTGTCAACTGTATTGCATCTGTGTGATATGCTTTTAGGAAAACACCACCATTCTAATGGAAAATGTACCAAACCAGGATTCCTCCTACTTCTTTACTACTTCTGTCTTTATTACACAGCGACATGGGCAAGAAATAAATACAGACTCTGGTTATACCTCAGCTTACCCAGTAGCAGAATGGAGACATTGGTGGTGCTCACCTGCTGCTGTGAAACAGCAGAAAGCACATAAAAACACCCTGCAATTTAAATGCTATTTAAATCATAATGGTACTTCCAATATTTAAGCAGCAAGTCACTAGGAATGATGATATTCAAAGTGTATGCCAAAGAACAGATGCTGCCACTGAATGGGCAGCATTATCTTTCCTGCGTGGATTGTCTCAAAGTGGCACATATCCACACAGAACCGTGGAATCATCTTTTTAATAGATAAACTCCTTCTGCAGAAAAATCTGGCAAGCAACCTGTGGCACAGATGGCTTTGCTGAGGAGACACAAGACTGTTCATGTCTGGAACACAGGTGTTTCTTGCCCTGAATTTGATAGCCAACCAACCTGTTGCCCAGCTAGAAGTCACATTTCTACTTTCTATTTAGATCCAATGAGTCACAGTCATTGCCAGAAATTCAGAAGAGTTTCCCCATTATCACCAGTATTAATTATCCTTCTTAGTGATCAAAGCCAAAGTTAGTACATAGAGACAGATCAATGCTAAAGCCAAAGTTGTTTTCTCCCCTCCCAGCTTAATGCCACTATTATTTAGTTTTACATTTCCTGTTTTTTTACTGGACAGCCATCACTTCCAGTCTACACACGTGTGCACAAGAACAGAGTACCCTTCTGTAGTCAGCATCACCTATAGGTTGGAAATTTAAAAGAAGCATTACCAAACATTATTACCTTATAATCAAAACTGTGCTCAGTTTAAGAGACTGTGAAGTTGGCTTGGAAATGCTAATAAACAAAGCAAGCAAGCAAAATTTATCAAGGCCGCTGTTGGAAATGTCCTTCCCTGACACAGATAACCATGCCACAAGGCAGAGTCCTATGGGAGGTCTCATGGTCTGCAGGTGGTGTGCAGCAGGTCTGACACTGGGCACAGCAGCCTGGCTGAGCCACAGCTGAGCGTCCCACAGAGGAGAGCTCAGGCACAGAGCCTCTGAAGCTCTGCAGACCTGGCTGATATGGTCAAGTGCAGGTACTCAGTACAACACTGCTCCAGCTGAGATCTGAATTCAGGTGACAGCTTCACCAAATTTGTCATTACTGTGTCAGCTACTGTGGGTTCTGACCTAAGAAACAATTTAGGAAATGAAACGTAAACTCACCTTCTTCTCACTGAGCAATCTTCTTGATACTGAAGAGAGCACAGGAAACACATGAGTATCTTAAATACAGAGCATGCTCAGAGAAAAACGCCCTTCCCAGACTACAGGTCTAAATCTTCCTAAACGACCAGCCTGGCAGGAACACTCAGACCACACCTAACATAAACCATAACAACCATTTAATGGGAAAGCTCAGGCACATGGTATGACTTGTGGGGCTGTTCAGAGCAGGATAAGGAGTGGGACTTTTATGAGCCTGTGAGCCCCTTCTAATTCAGAACATTCTGTGATTCTTGCACAAGGTTATTTTTAATCATGGGACCAGACCTCATCTCACTTTTTTGTTCTCTCCAGCCCCAATAACTTTCCTTTGCCATCTCTGTTTTATACAGAGGGAGCAAGTCTCCTAATCCATCCTGGAGAAAACCTATTAATCAGGGCATCCTATAAGAAAATATGCTGGTTTTCAGGCATCTCATATAGGAATATCAATATGCAGTGAAGATTTTATAAGCTGAATAAAATGAACAGCAAATATTAAATAACTCATAAGCTAAGTACCTCTTGCAGCCTTATTAAGAAAAAAACATCTACAAGTAGATGCAAAGTTCATAAAAATTTTTTCAGATCACGCTATTATCGGGAGATGAGAAAGATGACACTATTCACTAATGGTAATAAATTAATCCATCCACCTGTACCATTGTGTTCCACCTAAATTACAAGGCACTCACTGTGCACTTTGGTTGTCTCAAGCCTGGCTCACAGTCATTAGCTCATCCTCCCTCTGATGGCATTTCAGGTCTGAGAACATTCTCCTCAGAGTATCTGGCTGATAAATACCAACTGATTCAGCCACAGTGGTAAAGGTGAATGTGTCTGTCATAAATATTCATTGGCTGATTTGCACAAAAGACCACTGTATTTGTACAGATGATGAGAAAAGTCATTGTATAGCAAATAACACTGTTCAAATTCTTACCAAGAATAGCTTTACAAGTCTACCACAATGATTCTTCCTTCCAGATTGCTGGCTAACATGACAGCAACTATTAACTGTGGTAATGCACTGTACACAAGGGAAGTGTGCAGCTTCAGCTGGACTCCAATGGTACCCCTGCTCCGTGTAAAGACTTGTGCAAAGTGTTTGCATTCCTGTGCACATGTTGATCTTTATTAACATGGTTAAGATCCAGACTGAGGAAAACAACAATTTAGCAGGATGATTCAGTAACAGACCTCCATTTTACCTCCACAACAGTGGGATTCCCTCTCATTAATCATCTTATATGTAAATTGTTCAACCTCCAAATTAAAATGAATTTAAAAAAAAAAAAATCTTTCATACTATCATTTGGGAACTAAGAAGGATCAGCTATCTGAGCAATTTCAGCTGGATGACCTAACTTCAGAGAATATAACAGTAGTTCAAACTCATGAGAAGTAAATTCAAGCCCAAATGTTTACTTATAAGCAAAATCTCATTTATATTATCAGAATTTCTGCAGCCTAAGAAGTGGAAATATATCTTGGGAGAAACTGAACATTTGTAAATGGTACAAATGAATGGGGTCTTTTTCCCCCTTGTTTGTAATTTTCTGAAATTTTACACATAAAAAAGAAGTCAATAAATTGTCTCCAACTTTTTAGTATCACTGAACTGAGAAAAATAATAAAAAAATACACTTGCATACATTTTTCTTTTTTGAAAATATTTCCATTTCAAATCGAAATATAAGCAGGTGATTTAAATTTTTGTTGTTTGATATGAACTATTTTGGTACTAGTGAAATGTCTATATAATTCCTATTTTAAAGGCTCATTCAAATGCCATTTACAGTAGCTACTTTTGTGTCACATTATCAGTTATTAAAAATTATCCTCTAAATAAGAAAATCAATACAGATAGTCTTGAGCTTCTGAATCAGTGTTGGGGGAAAATATCAACATCTGCAATTTTTAAATCCTACAAGATTTCTGTTATAAATCTTCCTTAGGGCTGATACAAGATGCTTCCTTTGAGTTTCTTTTTTCCTTTTTTTTTTTCTTACTGGAAAGAAAGAGGAAAAAAGCAAGGAATAAAAAAGATAAAAAGAATAAAGCTAGAACTAATCCTTCAGAGTATCTGCTGTTACTGCAACTTCTCAAGAAATAGAAAGGAAGTCAGATTGTGATCACCAGCCTCACTTGTGTAGGATGACATGGCAATATATTCTATCCATGTAGTTTTGACTGTATAACCTGTTTTCTACCTCTTCATTTAATTCCCTTTTGACTACACTTTGCATTAGAGATTTCCAAAGGGTTTCTGTGGGTTGTCTTTGAGTAAAACCTCTTGCAAATAAATGAATTTTCCCTGCCTAGGGCCTTCAAATTATGCCAAACTTTAAAAATTATGTGTAAATCCTGTACAACAGAACTTCGTATTTCTGAGTAGATAAAAGTCTTTATTAAATAGCAAATATATATATAAATATATATACACACATATATATGTATATATATATATATGTCTGTCTGTACAATTCACCAGCTCTCCCTGTAAGTCACTGCTACTCCCTGTTGGTTGTCATAAGTGTGAAGAACTGTGCATCCCCTTCCAGGGAGATGAAGTAAAGAACAACAAATAGAGTGTCCTTGCAGTGAGCAATTTGAATATTTGACAGGCTGAGAAAGCTGGGGTTCAACCTGCAGAAGAGAAGCTTGCGTGGAGATCTCATAACAACCTTCCACTACCTGCAGAAGGGCTACAGGGGAGCCAGAGAGGGACTCTGCTCCAGGAACTACAGTGATGGGAGAAGGAGCAATGAGTTCAAAAGGAAAGAGGGATGATCTGGATTAGGAAGAAATTCTTGACTGTGAAGGTGCTAAGGCACTGCCACAGGTTGCCCAGAGAAGCTGTGGATGCCCCGAACCTGAAGATGTTCAAGGTCGGGTTGGATGGGGCTCTGAGAAACCTGGTTTAGTGGAGGTGTCCTTGCCCGTGACAGGGAACTGGAACTAAATGGTTCTTAAGGTCCCCTCCACCCCAAGCCATTCCAAGATTGCATATGTGTTATAAACTTCCTTAAGACAAACTATTCTCTAACTGTTTCAATCTGCTCCTAAAGAACATTGTCAGTTGATTAAAAGTTTACAGCATAGAAACAGGAATATGTTATGTATGAACTGGTGCTGTGAAAAACAACCTACAAAAGTGAAACTGATAAACTAAGATTTAGGAATATGCTATAAATATTTTCTAGCTCTTTCCTGTCTCTGATTCCTCTTTTTCTTGACTGGTTAAAACTCTCAGAGACAAGTTTTATTTTCAATTTATGATATTAATTGACATTTTTGATGTTGTTATGCTGAATTCATGCTTTTATTTTCCCAATGGTGATAAAATTTCTTCAATTCATCATGCCAAAATTACTTTTCTCCAAAGTTTCCTCATTTGATTACTGCTCATTTATTTAGCTGCTAAAATATAAACTTACAAACTTAATTTTAATACTTCTAAGAAGGCAGAACAATGTGTTGAGAGTTGAAAAATACTTGGAAAACAGTGGCAGATATCAGTACAAGCTTCAGGTATTCAAATATTCTTTAAATAAATCACTGTTCTGATGAAGGCTGCATATACAAATGAAATTTTGTAGATCTGCAGAACCTCAAAATAACACCTCATTTACAGAGTTTTCCACTGCACAGATATTGGGAGAACACCTACAGTTTTATTTTGGCCCCAGCTTGCTAATACAACACAGGTCTGTCAGGCAAAACCTTTGAATGCTTTACCCATCCCCTCCCTAAGGACTGCAATATGAGGGAGTGACAAACACTCTTACCTTGCTACATATTCACTTATAGTTCCTGCAATACATTCCTCCACCTCTTCTGTGGCTGAAAAGTAGAAGCATGTCCACTTCTCCACTAGAGAAATTTTACAGAGTCTTTCAGAAGCTGAATCATTTTAGGGTTGCCCAAAACTATATACTCAATTTGCAGTGGCAACATCAATCAGTAAACACAAGTTGTGACAGAACTTCTCACCTGACACATTAAAGTTATAGAGATGAAAATTAATGCTCCTTTCCTTATCTGAATGACGTAATAAATACTAATGGAAAAAAAAAAGTTCAGTAATAAGCTTGAATTAATTATATGTTTATTGAGGCACAGTGAAGCAAATGAGTATGGGAAGCTGGCAAAGAGCCAGATGAGTAATAAACAGTTTTAAGACTGTCTGGAGACAGGCTTGAGAATATTATAGTCATCAAGCAGCTGAAAACAGCCTCAGGGTAATTATAAGCATTTGCAATCGATTAAAGAGAGCATGATTCTTTTATGAGTCTTTATTAAACTTGCATTAAAACTTTAAATGATCAGAAAATGTTATGGTTTCAAGCACATCTATGCCAGTGGTCATCATATTTATTTCTGGGAAGTATGTGTGCAGGAAAGTGTCCACAGGACCACTTACATGGGTTTTAAATGAAATGCAGGGAATTGCATACTTACAGATGGGCATCATTTCAGAATATCACCCCTCTTAAAACGCAGGAGGTAGCCTTTCTGCAAGCAGCTAAGCATTGCAGAGTCCAGGTATAATCCCTGTTTTGCTGGGATCTTTAAAGAACAGGACTCCAATTCTACAGAATTACACTCAACTTATTTGAAAATGACTGCCTTTCTGGGGTAGGGATGGGGATAATACTCTTTTATCTTCAGAGTTTCACAAACCTGTTCACTCAGGCTGAACTCCTCAGTAATACATATGCCACTGATCTGTCCTTAAGATTCTATTTTATTTCGTCTCTTTCTCCAAAATCCTCTCTCAGACTGAGCTTGAGATAACTTCTACTGGCCAGGTACTTCACACCACTGCCTTCATCCTTTCCTTGGGCAGAAATAATTGGAAACCCTTGCATATGATAAAGAAGGGAGATCCATGAGGATGTTTTTCCAAGACAGATGCCCACTGAAGTCTTTCTTACTGCTAACCTCCTCTCTTCTGCTCAGCCAAGTCTTGACAATTACTTCTTCAACCTCTGTTTCTTATGGGAATGCCTCCTCCAGCCTCACAGAGCAAATCCCCTCCACAGCCTTACTGCTTGCTTTTTTTCCTCTTCTTTACAAAAGTTAAAATTAAATTATCACCTAAGGGAATGGCAAATATCCATCGCCAAATATTTGCAGTATTAGTAGGAAGGTCAAAAAACTCGAAGGAAAGATAACTGAGTTCTGGAATCCATAAATATTTCACAGATCTCCAGTGACAGCCGCATATCAAAAGCATGCTGGGATGAAATACACAAGGTTAGGTCAAAAAATTGGGAAAGAGAAGTGGGGTTAAGATTTTTTTTTTTAATATATAAAATACATAAGGGCTTTTAAAAATTACTATCATCACCATAAAAGAATTGGGATCAAGATAAAATTAATTATCTAGAAAAAATTTTCTTATTCCTTCAGCCTTTCAAGAGGAAAATTGCAGAATCTTTCTACCTACTTTAGCAGCAACAAAACATTAAAAATAAATGTTTTCAAACAGCTAGACTTTCTGTCTTTCATCTTAGAAATGCAGAGCTATCTACACTGGAAATTGCACAAAATTCACAACTATGTTCTTGCAGTGATTGACTGGTTTCTTCATAAAGAATTTATTACTACAGAAAGGTATCTACATTTTTTCCTGGAAAATACAGAGAACTCTAAACTGTCCGTGAGTAAAACATGAATTGCAAAAGCTTGATACACCACAGAGATAAAACCCAACAATATGCTGGGATTGCAGCTCAATCACTCTGCTTATACAGCCTATGCTTACACATTCTGGTCTCAAATTACTATTTTGTTCTGTGAAATGTGTCTTTTTCATGTTGGTTTTTGGGGACTGACACTGTCAGGTGCCAGTCTGTGGATCAGGTAGCATCTGCTGTTTCAAACTGCATTTTGCTCACTTTGAACTTGAAGCCATAAAGATTATTAACTTGGCAAACTTGCTCAAAATGCTTACAGATGGCAGTGGTTCTTTTTACAAATCCAAACTTTGCAATTTCCAAAGATATGTTATACATTTACAGTGTGCAATCTGAAAATGCCTTTCCTGAAAGGGTGCTGATGCTCCTAAGGAGGAATTCAGACTAGAGGAGAAGCTTCCCAGTCTCTACATCTGCTTGTGAGAAGGAGATGCACAAACACCCTCTGCACAGTGATCCTACACATTGAGCTGAGCAGTCAAGAATGAAGCGAGTAGGAGCTGATTTGGCTGCTTAAATGAAGTAAATTTGGCTTCTACATTCTGTGTGGATAGTAATTTTAATAGCAGTTTGAGAAAGGCATCAGTCTACTGAACAATTTTGCTGCATTTCATGCCGCCTACTCTTCATCTCCACAAGAAGACTCCCTTTAATGGCCTTTAAAGAAGCACAGAATTTTCTTGAATGCTTTTAATATCCATGTATTAAATTTTCTTAAACGAAATCAGATTTCATGTCCTGAACAGGCCCAAACTCGTTACCAGAAGGAACAAAACCCACTAAAGATAAGAGGACTGCACTGGGAGTTTGGTCTAGATTATACTCGCCAAGTGCAAGGACGGGAAAAGACAACTTGTTCTGATTTCTGAAAGTTCATCTGAATTTATACACTAAAGATACAATTGTGGTAAATTAAATACAGTAAATATCACCTAAGCCTGCTCACTTTAAAATGTTCTTTTTTCTCACATCCCCACTCATTAATTCCTACTGTATGTTGACCTTATATTTGTTACTGGGGAGGCTCTACCACTTAGAGAAGACTATGACTTTTCTAGAAACTTTATTTAGTATTTACTAAATCAACAGTAGGAAAATATTGTTTTTTAGAATTATCAAGGTGTCCTTTGTCTTAAAATAGTCAGCCTACCTTCAAGTTTCTTGGAAAAGAAACATAATTTGAAGACTTAGATGTCAATTATTTCAGAAATTCATTTCTACCTCACTTTTTTCAACATTCAGTTGGTTATGACATAATTAAAGAATTGCTCCCTTCAAAGACTTTTCTTGTTGAGAACCTTTAAGTAGACAAAGTTTTTAAGATTTAGATGTTAGTACAGTAATGTTAAAACAGTAAAACTGAATATACTCATCTATTATATATAAAAAAGAGTTTGAGATTTTTAAGGAGGATAACATAGGGCAAATTATTCTCACACCTGCAGAAAACATTTCCATTATAAAAATACTCTGATAATGAAAAGGAATCTATGGTAGACTACAAGATAAAACTCAAAAGCAATTCTATTGATAGAATTTTAAAACTTTAATTTTGATAATTGGACACATAAAGGTTTGCAGCTTATATTGAAGTTGTAAGGCAACTGATTTAACACAGTATGTACTTTGGATAAGATCCAAATTTTACTTTAAGATTTTATTTTTTTTTAAATATGAAAGGCCCATTTTCTTCCACAGAGCAAAATTATTACTGGAAATAATTTCAGTAATACAACTAAAGTATTTTGTTTTAAATAATTAAATTAAATGACTATACAAAATAATTTATTGGAAAAAAAAGCACTGAAATTCTGCTAGTTGCTGGAATCAATCAGTCTATTAGCCCTTTCATTTTTCTAACTTACAAAAATAAGGCAACAATGAGAAAAAAAAGATGAACATAGACCAGAATCTATATTCCCATTATTTGTCAAGTGTCATTTATGCTATGGAGACACCACTTCAATGTTATCACACCTTGAGAAGGAACAATCACTGCACATGAAAAAATACCACCAGGGCAAGAAATTGCTGCTTGCACAGGTGTCAGCTTTGCAGACAGCTGTGCAT
The DNA here is from genome assembly GCA_013401135.1 of Cettia cetti. Taxonomy (NCBI): domain Eukaryota; kingdom Metazoa; phylum Chordata; class Aves; order Passeriformes; family Sylviidae; genus Cettia; species Cettia cetti. The sequence continues at coordinate 44,208 of VZUI01039800.1, forward strand.
AACATATCAATAATCTCTTCTTAATATGAAATTAATTCTAATGCAGGTATCAAACTCCCACCTGCTTTAATGTTTAATATTGAATGTTCTATTAAAATATCTAATACTAACTGCTCCAAGCAGTTACATTGAGCAAAGCTTTTAGCAAGAATTTTATTTTAGAGAAAATAAATAAGTCTCACTGCAGCAGAAACTCTCAGGCAAGCTGAGGAACAGGACTGGGATATTCCAGAGGAAACTGCAACCACCCCTGTCTGCACTGCTGCTGACCAAAGGGATGGATTATTCCTGGACCTCCACCTCATATCTGCATATCCAGTCCTGACTTCTTCCTAAAACAGGCACAAAAGCTAATGGTAATGTTCCCTTTTTCAGGGACTTCTGCAGTTCTTGGGCCAACTCTCTTTTTAAAAATTCCAACTGATGCTGGAATAGTTTTCTTTTGTAAAAATATTTCACATCTAGAGATCCATCTAAAGAATGGCTTTCTCAAACATCACAGAAGAGTTAAGAGTTGGATGGGATTTCAGGACATCACACTCTCCAACCTGCTGCTCAAAGCATGCTGAATACTGAATTCAGACTTATCCACTCTCTAATCCATTAAAAAGTGACTTCCGTTCTTCTTTTCATGCCATTATTTTCTTTGTCCCTCTCTCTGTGCTAGTTCCTCTTCCATCAATAGAGAATCCAGGAAGAGAAAATGTGAACTGATAACATATGAGAAATGTTTTTCAGTTTATCAATAAAAGAGCAGGAAAAGGGGAGAGAATGATATAATTTGTTAATATTTATAACAATCTGGCAAGATTACTCTCTGGGGGATACTAATCAAAAAATGACACCACGTGAAAAACTGCTGTCATAGATCAAAAACTGGGTAAAAGGATTACGAACAGGCAAAACAGTGTCAAACCTAATGATTTCACTTGAAACAGGGTAGCAAAGAATTAGAGGGGTATTCCAGTATGAGCAAGAAGGACAGGCAGTGAACAAAGGAAAGAATGAGAGTCCTCAGGTTAGAGATGGTGATTTGAAACTTCTGCTTTGTTTGTTATTAAAAATGGAGGGGGAACCATCAATGGAATCAACAATATAAAATCTTACAAAGAAACTGTAAGAAGCAAAAGAATACAGAAACTGTTTGCTGCCCTAGGATGCCTGTTGAAACCAAGGACTTAGCTTGATACAGTCTCAAGAAACATACCTTTGCACAGCTAATAGCTCTACTTAGACTCACAGGCTAATTTAAAAATCAGGTTGCATTTAAAGTAATTTTATCCGTGGTATTGATTCCAACCTATACAAAAACACCTCTCACCCCAAAAAAACAACCTATGCCCCTCAAAAATCCCAAGCCACACAAATGGTTAGAAAAGGGACTAATTGTCCAGTATATACTAAATGCAGAATGTTAGGGGGTTTTTGCACCTTTTCTTGATATTTGTGATGGTGATTACTAATTAGAGTCAGATTACCAATCTGTCTTGGTTAGTAAAGCATTACTTGTTGACTACTAAATTCAGAATGCCAGAGAGGCTGGTACAGAGACTAAATATTTGCCACAGGTCACGTTTGAGGATGATGTGTCATAGAATGAGCTACTGCTCTGAAACTAATTTCTTGCAGGCAGGCATGCATCTGTGTTACGTAAGTCACACCATAATGAAGTTCTTACCCAGATATCAAGGACAAAATATCAGGGTGTCTGAACTGTATTTTCAAATTAAGCAATGAAACTTGAATAATTTATATCCAGTATTTCTGAACATAATTATTCAAAGATATTAATTATAAAATTTGTGTGAGGCTTTTAAACTTAAAAATACATGCAAAATGATACCCCTTAAAAGAAAAGTTTATAGTTTTCTTCATAGGTACCTGGCAGTTAAATACACAAACTCATTATTTCTGAACAAAAATACTCTGCTGTGAGATTTTTAGATATTTTGTTTATTTTTTGGTAGGGGTTTTTGTGTGTGTGTTCCTTATTCCATGGCTAGTGCTTTCGGGTGCAGCTTTGTTATAAAGAAGAATTTTCCTATTCATCACTTTCTATTCTTCTAATTTAAGAATTTATTATGTAGGCAGGGAACAAAAATCAATAACACCTGACCTGAATGAACCAGATATTATGCACAGCAAATTGCTGAAGTGAGCATTTTTCTATAACTTAAAGATTTAACTTTGAACATAAGTTTTAAAATGCTCATCCAAGCCAGTCATGATTACTTATGAATATTGGATGCATCTGAAGAAAACAGGTCTGGTTACAAAGCAATTTTTCACAGAAATAAAGCCTGTTAAATTTGTTAGATAATGCAGCCATGCTGCAGAAATCTTTCCAGTTCTCCTGTCAGCTGTAGAAATTATCTGGACCGAAATTGGCTGATTCACCAAGCTGGATGGTGCAGTCTTGTGACACCGCCATCTGTGTCACACTTACTCTATCACACAAAAACCACCAATTCAGCACCTTTCAGGAACACTGAATGAACTCAAAACAGAGGGAATGTTGTCCTGTCCAAGCCCTCCTCCTCAACTTCTTCACTAGCCAGAACTTCTTTCGACATGTTTTATATTTATGACTAGCACCTGGTTCTTGCCAAACCTCTGACCTACATTCACCACCCCTTCAGATTCTGACCAGAAAGTATATGCCAACAAACAGAAGAGATTCACCACACAATAAACAAATCTACAGAATGCAAATCTTAGATGGTGCATCTTGAATTGTCATTTTATGTTTCTACTGCCAAAAAAACCAAGAGAGCTTGCTAAAAACTTTTATGCTCCATGTACACAGGTAGAATAGAAAAACATGTAAGTTCTTCATTTATCAGCTAACTCTAACAAAGTCATTATCAAATAAACCTCCAAGGTTTATGATGGATGGATTTTGGAAATAGATTTCTCTGAGGTGCTGTGAAATGCTGCCAGAACCATAAATGTTCACAAGCAAAACAATCTATTGGAAGACTATAAAGCTGTAATAATGTGACACTTTTCAACAGAATTATGGATTTGACAAAAACCACCCTGATAAATACATACTTACCATAGTCATTATCATAAAAAATAATGAATTTCTGCCAGGCATATTCTGTGACCACTCTCAAGATGACATCATTTAAGTAGACGGGGGGCCGCACGGAGAGCGTGTAGTCATCGTTGCGGTTGCTCCTGGTGAGCCCGCAGCCGCTCCTTGGCGTTCCGGCCGTGGAGCGCTGGATGAAGAGGTGAGGGATGTGCATGGCATCAGCCAGAGACTGCAGGGATCCTGCTGACGTGCAGCCGATGGAGCTGACAAGGGCCAGGATGCCTTGGTTCATCAGGTCACAGGCTGTAAGAAAACACAGCGATATCGGGAGTGAGAGCAGCTCAGAGCACACGGACTATTTTGCTGTCAAAACTCTCCGGGAGCTGAAACCAGCAGGTCTGATCAAGGAAAATAAGGGTACATTTTTCATATTGAGAAATCCTGATCTAAAATTCATCAAAATCAGAAAGCTAGTCTATTCACTTTGAGGTGTCTTTTGTCCTAAGCCAGAAGACTGTCCTCTGTCCATCCTATCCAGAAATTAATTTTCCCTTGGAAATGAGACCCAAAACTGGATCCTCTCAAAAACACTAAGAACTGACTTCAGCTATGGAATTAACACGACCACCCAAGGAGATAAGCACTTTTCAAAGTCTAGCACAACAGCTCCATGAATAATAGTATCTTTGCATTATACAGGGAAAACTTGAAATAACAGCTCAGGCTTGCTGTCAACTTCTGAAGACAACTGAAAAGCCTTATGTACATTAACTTGTCCAAGGGAAAATGAAGTTTCTTCTGGGATTTAAGAGGTTACATATACATATACATATACACTGTGTATCTATCTCATGTAAACTTTTCTTTTTCTTTAGCAGACAACCTTCCCCTCTCCCAAGCTAGTCTTATAAATAGCAAAATGCTTTTAAAATTCAGTGAACAGTTTCTGTATGTTTACTTTCCTCACCTCCTTAACAAAAACATGAAGTTGACTGGGCAAAATATAACAACTTAAAACTAATGGCCCTATTAGATACAGTATACAGCCTTAAGTACAATAGCAGTGACATCTATATTAACAAAATGGTGTTCATCATGAATAATGTTGATATAATCAATAAATATCAAAGAAATTAATAATCATTAGACCTGTAATTTTGAAGGGTTACCCTGTGAATTGGAGTCAAGTGTTTATACTGTCTAACAGGCTGGACAGCTTGAATGAAGAAATAACATGGACTTGTAGCATACTTCTCCAGAACATGCCCAAGGCTAAATTTTGAAATAGTCAATTTTTTACTGGCAAAGTTACACAAGCAGTTAACCTGCATTTACAAATGCAAATGAGAAATGGGATGGAAAAAACTAATATGCATTTACATATGAATATCTAATACTAAACTGTGTAGACATTTCTTCTGCAGGACTGTTCTGCACACACAACAGGTGCAGGTCAAAACAATAAAACCACGTGTGAGAATATATTCACCTAAAAACATAAAAATGTATTTTAGTGCCAGACCTGTTGTCTCATATCATCTGCTCTTACTCACAGTGAGTAATATTCTACTTTGCAAACACAAAGGTGCAAACACTCCTATTGATCTCAATAGGAATATTTACAGTGTGAGGAATGGACTTCCACATTCACACCCATATGGAGATTGAAGCCAAAGGACAGCACCAGAGGTCATGACTGCTGAGAACCACCTTCTCCTAAAGTCAGACCACTATTTTCACTAAGAGACAGAGATCTGGAACATACAATCATGTTTTCCCAGGACCTACTGATGCTGCTGCTGAGGATTTGTCCCTTGTGAGCCCTTCTGAATTCCTTAATGCAGATAAATACGGGAGAGAGAGCATTCCCACACAGAGCTTTCAAGGTGTCTTGGATTATGATAAAGTTGTCCCTCTGTTACATGCTCTGAACACAGCTCAGGTTAAAGATAATACATTTTTAATAATTGCAAGTATCCTTCTTTAGGCAAGTATCAAATATGACTGGCAATGGGACAACAAAATTCTTGGTATCTCAGAAGTTTCTAAAATTTGGAACATTTCAAAACAATTTTAATAGCTATTCAACTTTCATGCAGCTTATAACAGTCCTTTATCATCACTTCCAACAAAGATAAAAGACTTGTCAAGTCAAATTTTTTAGGGAGATGCTGAATCTCTTTCTTGATATGGTTTTCCTGTACCAAGGACCGCAACATCTAGGTTGCATATCCCAGTGAGAATGCTATTGCTTGAGACAAAAACTCGAGCAGTTTTTTGTTGATATATTGCTAGATATTGTTAGAATTTATATGAATAAAATTAATGTTCAATTTTGCAAAAGACTGCTTTTAATTCAACAAAAAATTAAGGTTTTTTGCTTCTGATGTCACTTGTTCAAATACAGTATGTGCTATGACCCTCCAGTCTCTGAAGCCTGACTTTCAAAAATAGAGACAAGTCAAAATGCATTATAGAAACTGCTTGAAAATGTCTAAATTTCCAAGCACAATTTCAGACTCTGAATAACCACTCCTTGTAACGCCATGACGTGGGAAACATGCTTTTTATGAAAGTGGTTATTGAAATGTGAAGAGGAAGAAAACAGCATGGAACATTCAGCTCCACAGGACCGAATGTTAATACTGGCAAACAAACTGAATAAAGGATTAAAATCTTCTCCCTTGACATTGTATCACATTTGTTACAATAGCCCCAGGACCAAAATTGCCCGGGTGTCTCTTTCTTCCATCATATGCTTATGAGAATTGTGCATGCTGGATTGGGACAATATGCACTTAATTATGCTCAAATAGACCTTAATCCTGCACACTTAGAGACTAGCTAATACACAGTGAGTTACCTGCTGGAGAAGGGACAATATCTCAGAGGCAGCTTTTTCTAGAAAATCAGTGCCTGAGTTGAGAGTTCACCTCTGAGTCAGACTGACTGGATTACTCTTTGAACAGAAATATAAATTCTGCAATATATACACATACAAAGTAAAGCCTATACAATATGCAAAAATATCATCTATGATATTCAAATATTTCTCAGCCAAGAAGAACTTTTGTTGTCTCCAGCAGAAGTGTTCATTGGTAAAAAGCACGAGACTGAAGTCCACGTGTTTTCTTAAGCCTTTTTCTCCCCTCAGTAACAAAAGCTCTATTAAATCCTTTTCCTAGTGTTCCAAATCTTTCAACTGTATCTTATCAATGGACTAAAAGCTATAGTTCAAACATATTTGAGATCCTGGTTGCATGCCTTACCTGAGCCTTAAATATCCAAGTTTTGTTTTGCCCCATCTGTGTTAAGAAACTCACTACTCACATATATACATATCTATACATTTGCATGCTATCTTGGCATTCAAAACTTTGTTGCAATTTAATTTACTACAACCTCCTTGGTCAGTTGTATTTCCAAGCTGGTATTTAGTCTTCTGTCACTATGAGCACGAAATATTAGTTTGCCATCAACTAGAGAGCTAAAAATATTGCTGTGTCTGTAAAGTTCTCAGTCATGCCTGTAGAAACGCCAAACTCAGATGGACCTGTACACAGCTCCATTGAAAATTTAGCAAAGGAAGAGCAGAAGTTCAGTAATAGTGTTTCTAAAATCTTGATTCATACTATATCTAAACAGAAATTTTCCAAATATTAGTTCACCCTTTTAATGACCTTGTAGCAGATGTTAACAACTGCATCTTCACCAGCTAAAGGAATAAAACTGATCACATTATGTTAAGCATTGCATAGAGAGAATACGAAGAATATCAGTAAGATGACTTAAAATGCTTCACCATTATACATACATATATATATGGCATGTATAGAACATGCTGGCATGCACTCAGCATTACATTTAACTCTCCAGCTTATCTTGGTCTTTTTTCAAAATGCAAAGTTTCTGAATTTTCAACGCTGGTGGGCCAATCGGCAGTAACAAAAAAGCAATATTTTAGAGAAAAAAACTCTTTCTAGTTTGGCAGGCATCTAAAGAAAATAAAAAATGCAATTTTGTGGTTAGTATGCTATTTTTTTTTAAATAAAGAGCACAACCAATTCAATTTGAAATAAATAATTTACATCTAGACTATCAGCTTGTACATGCATTTCCAGCAAAGCAGAATTTAAATGGCTATGGTAACAAATGTGTCCCTGAAATGAATTCTCTCTAAAATGGAAACAATGGCAGGTCCTTAAATAACCATTAGTTGCTGTAATTTAGAAAGAAAACTAAAAAAAATCTATAAATAAGAGCAAGTTAAAAACAAATGTAGGAATAAATAAGAAGCTCCAAAAAAAAACGGGACTACAACTAACTGTTGCTATGAAAGTGAGAATTTTCTTTCTTATTTTTCCATGTTCTTCTGATAGTAAATCACATAACCCTCATCTACAGTGAACTGATGAACCAAACTGAAAAAAAGTAGTGTAGGATCTCTAGAGACTTGGACAGCAGTCCAATTTTGCTCTCACTTAAATTGCTGGTTAAAACAAAATCAGACCAACTCGTAACACGATGTTTTTTGAAAATGCTAAATGCTGTTCATAAATGTGGGTAGGATCCCTTTAAATAATCAGATGTATTCTACGGTCCTTTTCATCCTCTGTAATTTAGAAACTACCAGGCTCTTTCCAGAATTGTAGTGGTGTTTGACTGAGATGATGTCGAGTGAACAAAAATGAGATCTAAATGCTGTTCCCAGAATCATGGTCCCACGGGCCTGAGTCGCTCACCCCAACATCATTCCCTTGGATGTCCCTTTCAAAGCTGACATCATTTCAATCTCACTGCTCCTGGATGTCTTCCACACAGTGTAATGCCTCCAAGCTATTTATCTGAATGTGAATCTGAGGAAGAAAAACTCTCTTGACTGATATCTCTGGTTTGGGATGGAGACTATAAATAGTTTGTTACTCTGTGCACCTGCTCTATGTGTTTGCAAGTGCTCCAAGGACTTTGTCACCAGGAGGGCTCCATACAGTTGGGCTAAATTTGCTTTCCTTTGATTTCTGCTGAAGGTGAATGTAGTCTTTCCACAGAAACATTTTTTAACTTCTCAATCTCTTTTGGAGCCTGTACAATTCACCATCAGACAAATCACAGGTTTCCCAGAAGAATATTCATATTTATTCCCCATTCCATCCAAACGGCCAGGAACATACAATCTGGTCAGAGGTCACGGCAAAAAATCTAATCCATAGGAGCCTCTGGTTTTTCTTTCCCATAGACTAGCAATGAAGAGAGTATTAATGGAATTATTAATGCATTCCAGAAAGTCATTGTTCCTATTTCTACTAATCCACACCCAAACCAGGATACACAGCTGATTCAAGGGTCAAAACACCTGAGCCCCTAAATATTCATTTTAGGCAGCTTCTGTGTAGCTTTGAAAATATAATCTGTTATTTCTTGTTTATTTTGAGAATATGCTGTTGGCTGCTCCTCAAATCCTTTCTAAGCTTCAGGGTGCTGATGAAGACTGAGGTACTATAGCAAGCAAATTCTCTGTTGTGCAAAGGGTAAGGAATAAGGTTAAAATCTGCATTTCTTTCACTGTGATGTTCTGCTCCCTTCCAAAATGCAATTTTTTTTTTGGTCTTTGTCACCTTTAAATGCTCCCCAAACCACTCATGAATACATTGCAGAAAGATAATGTATTCACAAGAAAATAGCCACAAAAAGTGACAAGAAGTTTAAACAGATAAACTATAGGTCCTTCTGTTTGGTGTTCATAATCTCAGATGCAAGAAGTAGGAAGAAATGTGATTATGAGATCCATGATAAAGTGAGGTTGGCCTCAAATTTCCAATAAATCTTTTTAGTCACTTTTGGATGGCAATTCTGCTCTTGCAAATTATTTTTCCTTCATAACACAATGGTTCATCCCAGACTTAGAGCTGAATTATTTCTAGAAGAGTGACAGCACATTTTTTAATATATCCTGAAAACTCTTCAGAAGTATAAGGATAAAGTGGGAGGGAGGGGAAATTATTGACTGGATTTTAAAGAACATTCCCCTCTGCAATGCAGATAAGAGTCTATCCTGTTCCTTTTTCAGATAAGGTTATAGAATTCCACTGCATTTACATCTTCTGTGTAAACAGTAAAAAATTTCCCTCCCGCCACTACATTATACACAACTCGGACCAACAGTATTTTAAATTCACTTGTAATTAACCTTTAAGGGATTTTAGTTTGTCCTGACTGTAAAACAAACTTGTGTTTGAGCCTTAGCAGCTGTCCTTTCTAAGCCTTGGGATTTCTTTGTTTCGCAAAAATAATCCAAACTTCTGATATATAAAAACTATTACCAGAAAGCACATTTGCATCTCTGTTGCACAGAACACCACTACCACTTTTGGAATTTTTAATACTGAAAAGCATTTGAGAGCCTTTTCTGAGTCAGATATCTTCTTGTATACAAGCTTTGCTAATTATGGTAGCATTAAATTCATCACATTAAAATGCAATAATTAATCTGAGCCTTGAAAAAATAAACTAAAATTCTCCTAAGTTTGGAAGGAAGCAGGATTTATGCATGAAAGGTATTTTGATGCCATGACTTGCAGGATTCAGTTAGAGGGCTTGAAATAACCACAGCTTACAAAGGCCACCAAGCAGAAAGAAGGCTCCACAAGTTCTCTTTTTGAACAAGTGTCCTGATTTATTTACTTTTTCCTGCACGCCAACCCACAGCTCTTCCACTCAATTCTAGAGAGGCACAAAGAGGATACTTGTCTTGCCAGGTTAGCACATCAGGCAGAGAAACAGTAGTACAACTTCCAATATTGTTTAAATCTGGTTTCACCTGGCACTCAACAGTTCAACTAGGCTTTGTCTCAGACAAACAATGATTCCCAGCTTTTCAAGAAGCCTGAACTTTTAAAAAAACATTTGGAACCACCCCCAACCATTTTAAAGAAGTTACACAGCCACAAATCTTCAGCTGAAGAGTGGCTTTAGCTGCCATGTCTGTTAGGATGTAAACCTGAATATACTCCCCAAAATGCACAAGGTGTTTTCAGGGTTGCCTATGGTTGAGATGTCAAAAGAGACTTTCTAGATAGATCTGGAAAAAGGCTGTTCTAGGCAACACTGTTGTAGAAAGGTTTGAAAAGTGTACTAAGAGGGGAAAAGGGGAAGGGAAAGAAGGAAGTTAAAATCAATTAAGGCTAGGCAGTGACATTCACTGGAGAAAAGGCTAGATACCCATCACAAAACTGACCTCGAGGGTCCTGGCATCCCAATAGGGATGTCTGCAAAGGTAATATAGCCTATTGGGAAACAAGAAATGCAAGAAAACCCAGGCACAGACTCCAAGAATATCTCCAAAATATTCTCTTTTATTTGTGCTGAACTCACTGACATAAGCCAAACCTCATTTGCGGCCAACATCCTTGCTCAAAGTGTTTCATGAGCAATTTCTATTCATCCATTCAGCAAAATGAAAACTTTCCATTTCAAGTACAATCATTGGTAGAGTCCACTTGATAACCTAATTTATGATGAAAGATATATTACCTCAGTATACCATGATAACTTCCTCCATCCCTTACTTTCTTCCTTCACCCTTGCACTGTTTCTGGACCTTTTATTCCCTTAACCAGCACTGTTTGAGGAGTTACTAGGCAACACATACTCCCTGATACCCTTTTAATATCAAGCTTGTCTGCTGCAGAGGAGACAATTGCTGCATAGCAGCAATTATATAGAAACAAAAAGGCTGAGTCTTAAAGCAGCTTAATATAAAATTAAATATAATTTCATCAAAAGGTAACATCCTGATAAAATCACAGGGATTTTCTCTAATTCTGTGTTCTCTGGAAGTCTGAGTAGAAGCATCGGGGGGAAAAAACATCAACAACAAAACCTGTTAAAACCTTGAGCATCCGCATTTCTCATTTTTTGAACCTGCTCAAAATAAATCAGGGTAATTTTCTAGTTAGGAGGATAAAACATTGAACTTGATGACATTTGACAAAATTTCCACTTTCCTTGCCCCCTATAAATCAGACTAGCTTGCACTTTTCCCTTCCACACTTACTATCTCGGTTCTAACTTTCCTTCCCATCTGATTTTCCCTGCCCTGAGCATCAGAGAGCATTGGCTTCCATCCTCCCCTTGCCAGTTCTTCTCTCCTTAGAATCTGCTCCCAGGCAAAACAATTTGTTTTTCCTCTTCATGTCACCTCGCTCATCCCTTCTTTTTTAATTTTTATTTTTCCCCACCTACTTCACCCCTTTGCCTCCAATGCTCAGAAACAAGATCTAGAGGACGTGACACTGGACTGAGAATCTGAAGAATGAAATCCTGGGGCCAAGTCTGTCATCACTTTATTGCATGACTAATTTGGGATTAGTAATCTGTTTTTCCTTGTGCTTCAGTGGTCACGATACTTTGACACCTTTGTAAAATACTTTTTGTATGATTTAAATAAAAGAGCTTATACTTGTGTTCCCCATACCCCTCTTTTCAAGGTTAGAAGGCCCATTCCTGAGCATAGCTCACATTGCCAAAAGTTCCTTTACATCTCCTCTCTTTTCTGAATTGTTTCATAGCCCCCCTTCTCTTGCCCAAACTATTAATATGGAGACAACAGGCTCTGCTGAAGAGATACAGTGGGAAGCACAATACCACAGCCTAGTCCAGGGCAGACAAAAGAACACACAGCTGGTAGCATTAGTTTAATTGGAAGCCCTACAATGGGGAGAGCTGCCTGTGCTGCCCTGGATGAGCTTGGCATCCTTCCAAGCAAAGATATTACTGAACAACACTGTTCAAAATAAGGCCATCCCCCAAACGAAAAGAAATCTGTGAACAGTAATCTAGGAGAGCTTTCTTTCCTACAGTGCAAACAGCAAATATTCAGGCAATGTTCTGCTGTGGGGACAGCTAAGCAACTTTTTTCGGTCTTTTAATGTGGCATTGTAGACAGTATTTCCTAAGGTGAAAAAAGTATACATTTATTTCTTAAAAAAAATCCCAAACAACAACAACAAAAAAAAAAATCAATCAATCAAAATAAAAGCCAATTCTACTAGATGAGTGAATCAAACAGAGCAACTTAATAGCAAACACTACTAAGGCCAGATCTTGCATTTGACACAAAAAATTGAAACAGACTCTATGTGAAGATAAAGAACTGTATGAGAACAAGCAGAAAGCAAGGGAGGTGATGCATCATTTGCAAAAAAAAAAAAAAAAAAAAAAAAAAAAAAAAAGAAAACACCAAGAAGTCTGTAGGAGTTCAGAACATCAGTTCCATTAGCAACTTAGCCACTCAAGAAAACCTCAGATGAGTCAAAACAACTATAACCATTATTATTTGCTAAGAATAGGCATTGTGCTTGTTTCACTGACTGACACACAGAACAACAAGCATGATAAGAAAAAAAAAATTCAACTACCTTTAACTGTTTTTTTCATATGCAGCTCTGAAAGTACTTTATGAAGATGCTCAGCATCTTCATCTTTATTTCACAGAATAAAAAATGCCAGATGTGCCAAGAGGAGTTTCTTGCCCCTGGTCAAAAAGCAAGGAAAGAAAATTGTTTTCCACACCAAGCTCAAACAAGCACAAAGGCTAAAAATAAAGTTCTTTGTTGCAGCTTTTCATTGTTTTGTGCATTAGTGTGCCATTGAAAGTGTTCTTTGTTCTGAGCCCTATGTAACAATGCTTTATGAAAACGAAAGATTTTGAAGGAAGGCAAAGAAGCCTACAAAACAGGATTAAGTCACAAAGACTTTCAGATCCACAGTGACCCCAAAGCAAGACCACTGTTGATTATGAGAAAATATTGGGACATGAGAATGTAGGTAATGGAGAGCGAATGTGGAAAGGGAAAGCAGAGCTGTAGGTGAGATATAAACTACTGATGGATAACACAAAATTCCAGCAGGCACGGAGAATGCATTATAAGCAGAAGTATTCGATAAAGGAGTAAACATTTTGCAAGGAAAATTACAGATGAGTGTTCAACAGAAGAGAAATTGTAAGGTACTGAGGTAAGGGGGGACAGGTGGAACTATGCATGGAAAATTCAACTCCTGGGCTCATGATCAGGAATTTTGGAAAAAGATATAAATGCTCATATCAAAGGACTCTAGCATTTCTGCTCATATTACTTAAAAACATTCTCAATATGGTTTCTTTTGTACCTGATGTGCAGCGTAATTGGTTCTAACAATGCCAGATAAGCCAAAGTTTCACTAACAACTACGTCAGACCTTGAAATCCAGAACAAGTCGCTGACAAAGAGCTGAGGATGCAATGCTGACATAGTGAAGATAAGAATTCAGAAATGTTAAAACAGTACTAGTGAAAGGCATGGGGAGAGCAAAAAAGGGAACACAGAACTTTGCAAGTAACAAAAAAAAAAGAAATCTAACAAGGGATGACATCAGATTTGAGGTAATAGAGAAAGATGTTAAATGTTATTAAGTGATGAGACAGTGAGATTTGCAGCCGGGCAGTAATAAATCCATTTAGATAACAGAGAAGAGGAGGATGCAGGTTGCTGCAATGTGGGAGTAACGGAAGAGAGCAGAAGATACAGCAAGGAGGACAGTGACAGTGATACTGTACTGTATCTGCTGAAGTGCAAATAGCCAATGGACTAACAAATGCGTCAGCTAAAAGGGTGCTGAGGAAAAATGAACTTGGTGCATGTTACAGACAAAGCAGCAGCTGGGCTTGGCAGCAGCTTCGGCATGTGAAGAGAAGGAGAAAGAAGACAAAATGTGCCTAAGTCTGAGAGTCTATTTTTGCTTTTTTACTCCAGGAATAATAATGGTGAAGTGTTCCTTTAGTGCCAGTTGCAACCTTTTACTGAGATTGCTTTGACTGTAATGGCTGCATGAGATGCCAGGAAAAGAAGGTAATGCAGCTTTTCTTTTCCATTGACTTTTTCCAATGTCACAGAAAAAGAAATTTGCATAACTCCAAAACGGAAAATACATGTTTTCAACAAGGACCATTTGAGTAACACTAAACACTTAACCTTAATTGAAAGCAGCAGTCCTAAACCATGCACACTATCGTAAAACAGGATTGAAAGCAAATTTAAAGCCCACCCTTGACACTGGAAAGACATGTCCAACAAAAACATGCCCAATGAGCTATTAGAAATCAACACAAATCCTATTTGGAATCAGAAACAAATCTTTCCTTTGCCTTTAAAGTAGCATTTTAAAATTTTATCTCTCCCTGAAAAACACAAAGCCATGTAGAAAGTGAAAAAAAAAAAAAAAAAAAAAAAAAGTGGTCTCAGCTTCCAAAACAGAAGCAGTTTTGCCTGGCTATAGAGCACAAGACAGCAGTGCCATATGCAGGAGCACCACGGGGAGTGAAGTCACCGTGTTGCTTCAGATACCAGCAAGTCCACTTGTTCAGTGAAGACTTCACTCCTGTGATGCAGCACTTCATGTATTTACTGTCGTTGGTTTTTCCTCTAGTTCTTTCATGCTGCCACAATAACTCTTCAAAACAAGAGTATTGACTCCACTACAGGATCCTGTCTTCTTTACTCATTTTGCATTGGCATCACCTCTCAAGTAGCAACAGAGCTGGTCTGTCACTGATGGATGTGAAAGAGAGGGGAACCAGGCTTACCGTGTTATATCAAGAGCTCCTAGTTGTGGATTGCACATAATGTCATTCCCTTTGACTTGCTTTTCCGTGCATTCAGCTCGCATAGCTTGTATGGATGCCCTGAACCTGGCAATAAACCAGGTACCACATAACATCTTCTGATCTGCAGTATTACAGATATTGTTTGTAAGAAAGCATAGAGGCAAAACCAAAGAACTGACATAAAAAGTATTCTTTTAATTCAGGCATATCCAATACTTCATAAAAACAAGGAAGTATGGTTATATCCATTTTACCACAAGATCTGAAGGATATAAGAGAATAAGAAAAAAACAAAACCAGCACATCTGAAGAAGTGCAGTTATAAAAAACTTATTCTGCCTAGTAAAATGCTGGTCCCTACACAAGGAAGTGGCACTCCAGATGCCTCTTTGCTGTTTGAATCCTGTCTGCGCAACAGAAAAAACACTGAAGTTTCAGAAAGTCTTCCTTAGGACTGAGTAGGGCAGGATTTTCTTAAGTCACATAAGCACTGCCAAGGACGTTGTAGCAATGCCTACATGGTCTTCGTGTCATTGGCCTGGCCAAAGCACAGAACCTGCCCACCTTCACCACTGCCTCCCATTAATGTGTTGCAAGAGCCGTTCCACAGGAAAAAATAAAGAAGGTCAGTTATCAGAAATTTAATTACAGATGACTAGCTGTCAAGAGTAAATAATTTCAAAATTCATTTTAACACATGAGTTTGCATAATTCTAATACATTATTCCTTGCACTGTAAGTCCATTTCTGCAGAACTAGGATAAAATAGGAGGCTTAAGTTTAGCAAATAGCCCTGATCTCATTTCTCCAGTTTTGAAAGGTGTGAAGTTTTCTGACTTTTCCAAGCGTTATGCCTGATTTTCACTTATGAATTAGTGAGGAGAGAGCCAAGCACATTCTTCTATTTCTCAAGTTTTATACAGTCAATTATTTTGCTTTGTGAGCAGGGGAATTTCAGACTGTTATACACTAAGGTACTGTTAGTTAGCCAGTATTTTTCTTTCATTCTCTACCCCTTGCTGCTTTTGATAACAGCTTATTTTTTAATTGCAATGTAGTGAATACACTGGAGATATTTATTATTTTTCCTACCAGTTGGATGTATGCATTTTCTTTTTTGGTCTGTCAGCAGCACCCATGCACACAAAGATGTATGTATACACAGAAAATATGACATGACTGTCTCCAATGTCTTGTGCACAAAAATATCATGTGACAAGATGGGCCAAATGCAAAATCAAGAAAAAAACCACATCCTTCAACTTGAAGAACATAGTCTCTACCATTTATGAAAGCTGCCTGCACTTCTAAGTCTTTAAGACATCCAACCACAGAAAAAATCTAAGGTCAGTGTTTTGAAACACAGACAAATATTTAGCATTAGTGCAAGAGATAACCAAAAATCCAGTGACTTTATCCCCATAATAGAAAATTAAAGCTTTTTAGCCTTAGGTTGACATTTGAATTAATGCACTTTCATTCCTTGTTATTTTGTATGAAGGCAGATGAGCAATGTCAAATACTACGGAATAAGGTGACTTACACACATATGTGGATTGTCAAAATATCACACTTCCCAAAATAAGCAACAAAAGGTGAGACAGAACAGGAAGGGGAAAAAGGAAATCCTCTTATTCTCAGTACCAGGGTGATTTCTAGAGCCAAAACTAATCATTGTTAAAATCCAGGGATGTCAAATAAAGAATGGCAAAGAGTAAGCCTTGTATCTTCATGCATCTCTTAGGTTTGCAAACACCAGGATCTAGCAGAGTACTTAAAACATGAAAAAAACCAACAAACCCATAACTAACAAACAAAATGAAAGCAAAGACACAACCCAGCCCTATTGTCAAACTTTATCTATTTGAAAAATAAGGACATATAAATAAATATGGAAATGTAGTAAAAGTCCTATTTAAAGTGATTTCCTCAATATTTCCTCACTTTTACCAGTGAGAAACATTTTTTCCTATCGGCTCAATTTTTTCTTCTACTGCTTTTCATCAATTGGCACTTAAAGCATCCAAGGATCTGAGGTTTTGGTGGCAAGCTAAAATTGTGATAAAAATTTCTTTAAATGCCTTGGGAACGTCTCCCAGGATTGACATAATCAATATGCCTTACCCCAACTTGTTCCTAAAAGATCTTGCTTCCCCAAGAAATCCTTTTTCTTCAAAGCAGAGGGGGATATAGAGCCTTGAACAGATCTGTATGATGTGCTTCAGCCTCCTACCCATGGGCACTCACCCACCCCAACAGAACAAAGTTTCAGCCACAGCTTCACCATGGAACTCACGTTTACCTCATTCTTGATGTTTCCCCTAAAGACAATTACCTATACCCATGTTCCCCTGCCTGCACCGTGATTTGGAGTAAAGTCCTCTAGATCAACTTTCATGGAAGAGCCTGGCAGATCAGTTCCCTTTTATTTCCATGTACACATTCCTGGGAAGGTCTCAAAGTCTAGCACCAAAAGACAGATTTGAAGATTTTACTGGAGAACGACAATGAAATGTTGAAATGTACCATAAAAGCCCTTTGAGGTGGCAGGAAGTTTCAGGGGGCTGCAGACCTCAAGCCATCCTCTTCTGTTACCTGTTCTAGAACACAATCCAGTTGTTAGTCAAAAACAACACACAAGTGTGCTTTGCAGACCACAGTTGGTGCTCAGGTACAATTCCCAGTCTAACATATGCCACTGCTTTGTAACGACACACTGAGATGTTGCTGTTTCACATGTTTCTGTCAGCTAAAGGACAGCTTTCTTCACATGCTAATTATTTCTCTATACCTGGGAGTATAACAGAAATAGAAACTCCTCTGGCTGCAGAATACGTAAATTGCCCACTGCCTTGGGTTACTGTCTTTTTGCTGTTAATAGGAGCTGGCACAGGCTCGTGGATTCACACTTGCATATCCTGCTGCAGTGTCAGGATACTCTCCCTTCACAAAGGAAGACTATAGCACACAATGCTGTTTTGGTGGACTGATACCATTGTTTCATTTTTAATAGATACCCATGCAAAGGGAATTGTTACCAGTACTCTTGTAATGAAAAATAAATATAACAAAACAATACATTTTATGTATTCACGGTCACATGAAGAACAATAAAATTAGTAGGGCAACTGTTTTAAAACACAGGCTGCACCCACTTCCCCTCAGCTGAAGTAAAGAGGACTAATAATTCTGCAAATCAGAAACCTAACTACTTCAAATGAAGGGATTTTTAAACATGACCCTATGATGTTTGGTAAGCCTGGACAAACTAGACTAAGGAAAATTTCACAAAAAGACAGACAGCACGGCCCTAAGGAAGCAGACAGCTGTGAAGGAGAAGAAGGAAGTGCTGGCTGGCAAAGATCACTTTTTGTTTGGACTTTGCCATTAATAACAGAAGGCCATGTTTCTTTACACATTAATTTTAAACACAAGCCAAGTGGAACTCCAGCCTTCTGGATTTTTTTGTTCTCACCATACAACTTCCAAATCCAGTTCCACTTGATTTTCCAAGGTGGTATGATAGAAAGGGGTCCCTGAGAGATAGACTATAAATTATGTCAATTTAAACAAACTAAAGAACAGCTCATACAAATTGAACTAAGTTTATACCCATAGCAACCTAAATTATAGGGAACAAAAATCTAACCAGTCCAATGCAGGCACACTGGGATCAGATGTTTATATAGAATTCCACAATTTTCTCTGTAATATAATATAAAAAGAGGGACTTAGAGCTCATAACTACTGTAGTATTTATTTTACTAATTCTGGTCAATCAATATAGGCCTGTTTAAGGCTATAAAACAGAATAAGTAATTGAAAATAAAGCCTTTTTTGGGAAGTTCCTCGTTATCACTAGAGTCGTTAGAGGCAGGATGGGTAAAACCCTAAGAATAGACAGGCTGCTGTAGGATTTTAACTGTCGTGTTAGACAGTATTTTAAAACTTATGGCAGGACTCCTACGTAACTTTAACCAGTAGTTGTCTCTGCAAGCAAGGGTCACCAGCTTTTCACCCAGAAGGCTGCTGATACCTTCGAATTCCTGAATTAAATTGCTTCGCCTCTATCTGGCCTATAAACGTTTCTCTTTAACACAGTGGTAAAGCAAATGAGTAAAGTGCTGTGCCTTTATGTGATAAGCCCTTGCAACAAAAGCAGATACTTGATGAGGGCCTACAGTACTGGGAAAATTTTTTCCTTAATTATTAGAACAGTTTTTGTGGCACTATTTACTTGGAGAGACTTACCACTTGAAATCCCTACACACATAATCAACACATAGCAATTAAAACCATTGTTCAGGATGTGGAGGATTTAAACCTGGTTTTCTCCTTTACTGAACACCACCACCTCATGTGACCCAGGCCCAGGGACTCTTGTTACTACTCAGGGAGGATTATTCTGGGTTTGACCCTCTGACCACTGCACTTTGTATAGACTATTCAAACACATAATGGAACACAGGCTGTAACACAGGGGTCCAGCAGCCTGCTCTTCTCCTATCAGACACTTCGTCCTTATGATTATGAGAGACAGAAGTTGAAACCCTCTGAGGAAGAAAAGAATTTGTTCCTCCTAGACCCTGTGTGCACAAATCACTCAGCTATCATGTAAAAGAAGAAAATATCCTCCTTTAGAAATTCTGCATATCTAAACTCTCATCTTTCTTGCTGCTCTTACAAAAACTTCAGACAAACCATTATGCTTTGGATACAGCAGACACCTCTAGTCTACTGGACTTTTTTTTCTTATTTTATTTTTTAATGTCTTCTTTTCAGCAAACCATGAAGTCTAATTGCACACAGGCATGAAATTCCACATTATCCCAGTGGTCTTTAGTAGACTGCTGAGAAGATCTACAGAACACATAACCAGCAAGCATCATAAAGGAAAAGAAGCACAATTGTGTCTCTCTGAAATCCATGCTCAAAACCCAACAGGTAGAGAATCTTCAAATCCAGCAATATAGAGGTTCATATGGTGAATTATTTAATTTATTTAGTTTAGGGTAGGTAACAGTATAAAATCAAAACAAGCACACAACAGGATTTGATGTTCAAACAATATTTGGCCACTTTCTAGATTTTCAGAGTGAGTACACTGTTGAGGAGTTGTCTAATAGGGCTCACTTTATGTTATACAAAATAAAATCAACCAAAACAAAACCCTCAAAATTCAACCCAAATAAAATGCTTCCAGGCAAACAGGAAATGCTAACAAGATAATAAAATGTCTAAACATAAGGGGAAAAAAAAATGCAACCCAAACAAAAAAAGTCCATCCCCCAAAAAACCACCACAACCACCAAAACAAACACCACCCACCCCACTAAATTACATTAAGAATTATATCTTAAAATAAAACCCTTCAAAGCTTTTCTTCCCACACCAAAAAACCTCATACAGAAACAAGGGACACCTCATGCCACACTAATTAGAAAAAAAATTATATATATATATATATTTATATATGAAAAGCCTCATTTTAGGGAGTTACAGGAATCCATTCCATACTTTCTCTAAATCTACTATGCTTTTATCCTTTGCTGAACTGAAATTTCTTGGCTTCTGCATTTTATGAGACAGACATGCTTTTAGGCAGGGACCACAAATGAGCACACACAGCTTTATTAATGAGACAGTGACATCAGATATTGAACTTAGAGTTGCATGGGAGACAATTTACCTCACTTAACACTTTCGAAATTTCAGTAATTTCTATTGCTTTGCATCTGAACAAAACCAATACAGCTAAAAGATTTGCTGCCAAAAACATTAAAAATACAAAAAAACTTTAAAACTTTTCTATATTTACTGAAAGAATGCAGGGGAAAAAGAAAAAAGCTAAAAGGATCAGTAAGCACTTATTTTTCTAGACTGAAAATGCTGTAGTTAGGAAAGACTGAACCACGGTCATCCTACAATAAGCCAGAAATAATATTCATGGCACTCAAGATGAGGAGAATCTTAAAACTTTAAAGATAATATAAACAGAAAAAATTTTATGTCATTTCAACATGTTAGCCTGCCAGGCAACTTTGGGCAAAAAGAATCCACTGTGGGCCTGCATAAGTATTTTTAAATAAGCTCTGCCGGAGCATCCACAATAGCTCCATTTTTACATATAATATAAACCCATTGGCAATAATTAATTTCTTCTAAGTGGATAAACTGGGGCAATTTCAAAGCTAGCAAAAGCAAACGGAACTGCACACTGCTATGGAATTGTTCAAAAAAATCCACTATGCTTTCATTTGCCCTCTTTTTCCTTGGTACCATTTTTCCTGGGGGAAATCTGCCTTATCCAATTACACTAACTAGAAAGATAAGAGAACTAGTAAACCTACCTGATAGTACTGTTCTGTATCAACTGGGATATATTGCTCAGTACTTTGAGGTTAAGTAAAGCACTGTGTAACATCAGGAGAATCATATTAGATTGCTGGAGGTAAAACTGTTTCTAATCCTAACAGAGAGGCTTCATCACTCCTGGTTATCCCTCAGGAAGCAGGGGATAATAACATCAAGGTTGCTTTCCTCCTTACTACACTCAGACCATTTCAGGTTGCTGAGTCATTGAATAAGATCTAACCCTTCAGAGCATCCTTAAAATGTCACATTTAATTAAAACTTTCTTGTCACCTTACTTCTTTGTCATCCTTCTGTCATCAAAAGCAAGCCTAGACACCGAACTTCAGAACAGCACCTTTTTTTCCTGCTTCCAAAACAAACCCTGGCACAAGGAATATTTATGCTTCTAAGTGGTTTGGGCACGTTCCTAGTCCAAATGCATTTACTAAAAAATACCTTACAAAAAGAATCAGAAATCTATCTTGACTTTTATTTTTTTATAATGATTCTTTAAATGATTACAAGGCACTGCCACACAACACTTTATAACATCTCAATCAAGAACTTACTAAGGGAATGTTTGTTAAAAACCCACACATCTAAACAACATTGGCAGGTTGAGAGAAACAGAGATAAGAAAAAAAAAGTGGAGCAGGGAAGAAAATGTTTATTTTTTTTCCCCACTCCCTCTGGCATTTGTTGAGAGGCTTTAGAGGAATCAATATTCTCAGATTTATGAGGAAAGCAAGCAGGGGGCCCCAAATTTCATGGCCTTTACAGAAGCAGACTTCCTGTTAGCTCCACTAAGGAAATGTCAGATCATGATGACAGCCCGCATCAGCAGCTACCCGAGAGCCATCACGTTGACTAAATAGCCGGGAATAGGGGAACTGTGCAAATCATCAGCTGGAAAGTGCTAAGAAGCTGTCAAAAAAACAACCCCAAACCCAAAACACATACACAAGACACTGTGTTGTTTTAGCCAGGAGTGAAGAGAGAAATAGGTCTTCTATTTATAAGTTATTTTTGGTACCACAGAGAAGTGACGTGCCAAGGCGATCTCTCTAGATAACATCCCCCTGCAGAGCAAACAGAGGCAGTGACTGCTCTTGCTCACTCACTGGCTATGAGGTGGCTGCCCATGATGTGCCAAATCTGACCTCAGGAGCAAAATCTTCTCTGTGGGAAGCAGTGACTGACATTTGACCACAAGCACCATAGTAGCCTTATCACAGAAAAAGCAAAATGCAGAAATATTGCATCCCTTCAAAAAACCAAGAACATAAAGTTGTGTTGATTTTTAGCTTAAAAGAAAGGGGGGAAAAAAATCTAAACTAAGAACAAATGTCATGTAAATGCTTATTAGTTACAAATGCTCTATTAGATCATCTGGGCAAAACCCACAAAATTGCAACTTGTGAGAATGGTAGTTGGCCTGAGTGCAGGCCAATCAATCCATTATAATTTAAGAGCAAGCTGCTCTGGTAGAGGGATTAGACTCCTACTACATCACATCTGCCAGCTTGGGGCAGGGGGGACTGTTGGAAACAGAGACCTCTAGGACTTGGGCTTGCCAGCGACTTGCAGATATCAGAGAGAACCTCGTTCATCATAGGCAATGATTTGTTAAAATATCCCACTGTTACAGCACATGAGAAATGTTCACTTCTCAGAACAAGTGATTTCCTAGGAGTAGGGGTATCTAGATTACATATTCTCAAAACATCTAGGCTATAAGAAATGAAATTTAAAAAAATGTTGCAAAGACATACTAACTCTCATGAAAATGCAATCTCAAACAGCACACCACACCCACCAAGATGTGACAAAATGTAATAGATTCCTTGCCAGAATTTCAGACAAATATTTTTATTTTAAAAACAGATTTTGGGGGTGGGGGAGGGGAGTTGAGAGGAATATAACCAAGTAAACATATATATTATCCAAAAACTTCACAAAAATCAAAATGCAGAAGGAATCATCCCCATGCCCAGAAGAAGATGGCAGTATATCCTGGATTCATTAACAGCCAGTTTATGGCTTGCCAACTACCTGAATTTTTTCCAAATGCTTTAGCTAGCTCAAATTTGACTGCAGTCCACTTTGGCCACAAATTTAAAAATATGTCCTTCCGTTCATGCATATTGCAATCATTTTGTAAGTGCTAGAGCCAGGCATTACAATTACAACATGCATTACTCAAGCATTTATGTGCTCTATTTGGTTATTTTTATCACATTCATGCATGCAAGTGTACATCTCAAATAATTCAGACCACATCAATTTCAATTCATTTAAAGCACAGAAAAACCTCTTTGTTCGCTCCAGAAATTAGTACACTAAGAGATTCCTTATCCAGCAACGGGAAACATTTATTGAAATGCCTTATTTTTAAGGCAATCTGTGTTTTTTCTTTAGTGTTTCTGGCAGACACAGAATCACAGAATGGGTCAGATTGGAAAGGATCACAGTGTGTCATCTGGTCCAAACTCCCTGCTCAAGGAGGGTCATCCTGCACAGAGCACATGGCACAGGATTGCATCCAGACGGTTCTTGAATATGTCCAGGGAGGGAGAATCCATAACCTCTCTGGGCAATCTGTTCCACTGCTCAGTCTCTATTTACCACAGCTCAGTGGCAGTAAACATTCATGTTCATCATGTGTATTGTAACAAATCTCACTTAAACAGAATTCTGACATTACTAGAAATGCTCAGCTCACCACAGATCTCTTCCACACCAATAATGAGCTTCAGCACTGAAAAATTATAGTCTCCGCAGTTTTTTCTCACTCATCTTCTCAATACCTATTTTCTGCTGAGTGCCCTTTTAAAGTTTAAATCACCTTTTGACATAATAGACAGCCAAGTGTTTCAATAAAAAATAATAAAAAAACAAACCATGAAATCTTCCAGGATCAACCCCCCAAATACTACTGGAGAAGAGAATAAGACATTAAATATGTGGTACGTCTACAACAAATCAAGTTATCTTAGCTTAAAGGCTTGGACAGTTAGTGTTAAAGACAGAGTGATTCAATCCATAAACAATTTTTAACAGGAAACGTTTCTGGAACTGAGCCATCCTCTTGACACCTCAGCCTTTCCTTGTAAGAGAAATGCTCCAGTTCCCTCATCATCTTTGTTGCCCTCTGCTGGAGCCACTCCAGGGGATCCATGTACCAGAACTTAGAATAACTTTAAATAAAAAGCTGTTAACCATGATCACACCATCAAACAGCCACAACTCTCTTCACCCCCATGAACTTACCCATAACCAGCTCTTCCTTTGAAGAGATAGTGCTTACCAAATACAGAGCAGCTAGAAATACAGAAAAGACTGTAAGCAGTCAAGTATCTCTCAACTGGGGCAAAGTATGGGTTCAAAGTCCAAAATTTCCCTTCTGTGTGGATATTCACAGGCTTCTTCTCTGCATAACCAACTATTTCTCCATAGGTATTTGATTCAGAAGGAGAACAGTCCCACTTTGCTGGCGTCATTTCGGTTTGATCTATGGCACATGTAGCTATGAAAGTGGCTACCATCTCGAAATTATTTGGCTAGAGAGAGACTCAAAAGACAAAAGCAGATAGAAACTGGACAAAGCAGCTGTTTAGAGTCACTTTTCTGGTTTTAGGTATGACAAATCCTGTAGTATTTCAGCAATAACAAATATAATATCTAGCTGTGTTATTGTATGTTGCAATGTTTTGCAATTGTTTAACTTGGTGTCATTAATGATATATAAACATCAATCGTCATGAAAAATGCAGCACTGAGAAGATGAAGATTCATAGAGAAAACTTAGTTCTACTGAAGGCAATGGCTCTCTCCTTCTTTCATGAATCCTATTCCTATCAACAACCTCCCTCTTGTTTTGTCTGATTACTCTCAGACTCTATTTGCAAAGTCTTATTTTAGTAGAAGGAATGTAAAAGAAATCATGGTGACTTACTCCAAAGTATATCTGAAATGCCAAATTTTGTATTGTTTCAGTGGCATCAGAAATCTGACTAAATTGCCCATCAACTATTAAGAGTGTAAGAGGAGACTTCTATAAACAACCATTGCTTCTGAATCACAGTGGTGGCATTTTCCTCTTCACACGGGTGCAGTAAATGCAGTATACATTTGACATGTGTTATATAGAAGTCTGTGATTATTGATAAAAACAATATGATACATAATAAAACACAGGATGACAGCCATGATCAGAGCAGCCTTATGAAATGTCAAGTCAGGTCTGAAAAACCTAAGATGACAGAATCAAAGAATCAGTAAGGCTGGGAAAGACCTCAAAGATCATCAAGCCCAGGCTTTGACTGATCACCACCTTGAAAACTAGACCATGGCACTGAGTTCAATGTCCAGTTGTTTCCTGAATGGCCAGGAATGGTGACTCATGATGTCTTAAGGTAATGTAAATCTTTCTTAACTTAAATACAGGTTTAGGTCAAATTCTTTATACTGAAAAACAGTATCCTTCCCTATAATGAAAAAATATATTTTTACATGGTATAAAGCTATGAAACACAAGAAGTTCACAGGAATGTTAGTAATCCTTCCAATACTTCTTGAAACAGTAATTCCCCTATTTAATAAAAATTTCTAAAATTTTCCCATCATTTTCCATCTCTGTTTCTTTACCACCTCCTCCTCCTTCTACTTTTTAAATTAAAGCTTCTAAGGAACACTTATTGAAAGGTCTTTTATCCTCTTATTGCTTTTTTAATTCTTTACCGCAGTCCTTTTATACTCCTTCTTAATCATGAATGCAAATAAAATTCAAAGTGTAATCAGTGGCTGCCTAAGGAGAGCACAGAGCTCTGTTGCCATGGGAACAGTCAAGTCAGTCCTTGACCAGAGGGGGAATCACACCTACCTTTCTGCCCTATTCCTTGTGCCATCCCTCACCCTTTTTGGTTTCCAACTACACTTGCTTCCCTGGAACAAGTATTGCATTGCCAGATGCAACACCTGACAACAAATATTTTCCTTTGATCTAACAACAAACAATCACCAACACAAAGTTTTTTTAAATGCAAAACCAACCAGCAGCACTGGTTTGTGCACTGGCCCCCCACACTGAGCACCATCTTAGGGCTCATGACTCCTTTTCTACCCTGACTTGATTTGCCAAAGTACATCATCAATTACATCAACAGCTCCCATCACATTTTAGGGGCAGCAAGCAACTAGTGCTGCTGCCAAAGTAAGAGAGCACTTGATTTTAGTCCAGCTATTAACAGGAGATAAAACTAAACTGACAATCCTCCAACATTACAAGGTAAATGTTTCCAATTTGAGAGAGTTGCTTCCAACTACAAGACACCTCAGCACCTAGACCTTCTTGCATAGTGACTATTTGCTTACTAAAGAGCTCTCACTGGTGCTGGATCACTACAAGAAAAGTAATATATCCAATCCCACACACTATATTTACTATATATATGATTTTGGGGACAACTCTTCTAACATCCTGCACTTCTTGCTGCTTACTGCTTTGCTGAGCTTCCTGCCATACTTTTGACACTTTGTCAGTGTAAATAACCCAGCCAAGTATTTCCAACAGAGGGATAAAAATGTCACTGGATTGTTACTGAAAATCTCCAGACAGGGCTGATTATGATCCACTTTAGATAAACTGCAAATATCTGAAGTGGAAGGATATGATAATGATGGCCAGTTTTGTCTTATTTCTACATTCTTCATCACAGCTGGAGCTTTTGCCATGCATTTGATAAATGTCTGACTTTTCTGTTGTTTTTTGGCAAGTGCACTGGAACTCAACAAATTGCAAATATGCTTGAGACATCCAGAACTAATTAAACTTTTCAATAAATAAATGGGAAAACCTTTAATCTTACAAACTCACAGAGAATACTCAGGGGACAGCTGTTGTCCTGACTGAGGCAACTGGACATTTATAGTACATACATATTTCTACTCAGACATGCATATATAGATATATACACATATTCAAGAAATCAAAGGAAAAATATAATAAATAGAAAAATAATAATTTTCTTTTGTTAACCTTTCTCTAGAAACTACATTGTTTGGCCAAAGTCTTAAATTTCCTCCTTACTTAAGACTTGGTTAATTGCACTTTTACCCCTTGGCACTTGTACCACAGCACAATGTGCCTTCATTAAATGCAACAATAAAATATCCCAATTAGGCCACAGTCACCTCCATTCACTCTCATTATGCCAAATCAGTCTCATCAGAGATGTCCCAACTTGAGTCAGTCTGTCCTAATGAAACAAAAGTAAATCACACAGTATGCTCTGCATGCCTTTAGGAGAAGGCAGATCTTAAATACACCATGTTCCCTTGCTGAGTGAATTTCATTCTGAGACATTCCCAATTATATCCCTGGGAACAGAGAGAAGCAAAGGGAGAACCAACTTGCTCCTTCTTTTAAATTGAGGTCTGACAATTAATTGTACATGAGTCCTTTCCTATAATATCTTTATTCCTCTTTCCATCGTTTGAAAGCTGAGTACAAAATAGAGCAAACTTTTGCAAGGACGACAAAAAGGTAAGTCCTTGAACAAAACCATGTGCTTTCTATCACTTCATATAATTAACTGTGTCACATTAAGAAAGGCCTTTCTATATAAGCAAACCTGGACACACGAAAGTGTTTGTTTAACATTGGCTACAGAAAGCCAATGAAGCATAACACAGATCTATGTTGTGGTTATAGGCACAGTATTTTTCTCTGGCCATTGTAAATTGAGTTTGTCTTTTGAATCCACCACCACAGCAAGAAGGCTTCAGAAGTTTATTATGAACGTTTATCCTATATTCTGCAAAGAAGACAACAGGGAAATGGTAACTAGAAGAACCCAATCAAAACAGGAAATAAATGAAAGATGAGAAGCTAGAAAAAAGAAAATCAATCTGTGAAGAAATTGCTCTGACACCCTACTAGAATGACACTTATTTTGGCACAGTGTCTTCCTGGCTTTATGCCAGATGCTTACTCCAAATAAAAATATCATGTACTGGTATAAGACTTCATGTAAGTATGAGCAACACACTAATATAATCCAGTAGATTCATCTAACATTGCAAAATCTTGTGGGCA
This sequence comes from Cettia cetti, assembly GCA_013401135.1. Classification (NCBI taxonomy): domain Eukaryota; kingdom Metazoa; phylum Chordata; class Aves; order Passeriformes; family Sylviidae; genus Cettia; species Cettia cetti. The sequence goes on from VZUI01039800.1 coordinate 72,339, forward strand.
GCCATTGTCTTGATTAAGCAAGACACATAGCAATAAAAAATTTAATTAAGAGGAACGACAATAAAAGACAACCTGGGAAAAAAAAGGATTAAATGGGAATTATATACAGTATATAACTTCATTCCTAAATTCTCTGATTAAGTATGAGCCTCCAACAAAGGAAGCACAGAATATCATTAGATATAAAGAACACCTTGATGTGGTCAGGTTTCCTGTTTTCTGGCAGAGTGGTGGTAAAGGGAAAAAAGGTGAAATATGTTTAAAACACATTTCATCTTCCAGTTTTTATTTAAGACCAGTAATGCATCAACCTCTCTATACATACCTGTTTCATTCAGACAGGGTGAATCTGGCAAGTCCAAACTCCATTAACATTTTCAAAAAAACCCCAATAAATCCACCTATCTCAGGACAACTGGTAATCACAATAAATGAGGTCACACTGCCCTTCTCTTACAGCCTATGATTTTTTTCTATCTAGAACATTAACCATGATAAAACACCATGTCTATACCTACAATTATGCCAACACTGCCTCTGGAGGGCCTATGAGTTTTTTTTTTTTCCTCCTACTATTTACCATACCATGTATTTATAATTCATGTCCTTTAATTACACAAATATATTTTAACTGAAGGTTGTTATTGTTGCCTTTTTTTTTTTTTTTTTTTTTTTTTTTACTCTCACTCCTGCTTAATACATCATTTCAAACCCAAACCCAGCTGCTCTTGTCTCTTTCCTAAGTATCAAATTTTAAATCAGGTTTACTGTCAGTTGCAAGCCTCTTTTGGCACCATACATTCCATGCTCTTGTGGGCATGACATGCAGTGCACACCCAAATCTTGCCATGTCTTTTACCATCTTGATGTTGTACATTCCCTAAAACCAGCCTTGTGGGAGCACCCTGAAGTTTCCTACACTACAAGGAAACTCATGAGAAGCACATCACACAATGCCTTGTGGAAAGCACCTGCAGCTCCATTTGCATGACAAAAAACAGTGATTTACTCATTCTCTTTGTACCCAGTTCCTAGAAACAAAACCCTTTGTAGTGGGTTGAATCCCCATCCCATTGGTCTGAGTCACAGACAAGCTCTTGGGTTGTTTTTTGGTTTGAGAAAAGGAGGTAGAAAACCCGGTTTTTTTCTTTTGAAGCATTGATTTGGTCTTCCTCCAGAAGACTAAATCACATGCCATTTAGCTACTGGATGGAGCTAAATTTTAAAAAGTAAAGTTCTATGTGTGGAATAATAACCCTCTTTTTATTGTCTACTTGCACACGACAGATATGTTGTTCAGTTCCCTTCAGCATTTTCATGTCTTCTGAAAACTTAGAGTAAATGTGTGGGGCTGCTTTCAGAATAAATCTCTGTTTGAAATTTCTACTAGGGCTATGCCATGGCCCATTACTCCTAGAAATATCTCAAAACCATTTAATATCTCTCAAAGTAAGCCACAAATAGAAAATTAATGATTTGATTTCTGTGCATTGGAATGGCTATGAAGTGAATCAAGAAAAATTATCCTATGCTTTTCTTTTTTAAAAATTTATTTTAGGGCAACTGCACTGTGCCCTTTGAAGGTAGCTTCATCTCAGTTTAAACTCACAAATGTTTATTTCCATTTTGTTTTTAAGAAAACCCTCTGTTTTGCCCCATAAAATCTGAACAGAAAAATCCTCCATCTTGCATCAGAATGTGAGGCAGGCTGTGAAGAATAAACAGTTCAAAATGAAGTCAGAATGTGTTAATTACACATTTGCCTGAGTAAGATATCAAATTACCTCACAAGTTATACCTCTTCAATTTTAACTTTTGAAACAATTTGCTTTCCCTGTACGTACCAAATTAACCCAGTCATTCTTTTACTCTAATAGCCTCCAATTTTTCTCTTGAAATAAAATGTCACCTTAAAAGAAAAGATTCGTTCAATAAAAAAATTATTTTGTTCTATTTTTCATTTCTGATCAAGCATGCATCTGCAATGTCAACATGAAATTATCTTCATCCTCCAGGAGGAATCTGTATTGAATGAATTGTTTTAAAAAATAATGTATCTATTGTTCTGACTGTGAAAAGGAGGATGGTACAGTACTCAATTTTGACTGCAAAAGAATGGTGCTTCAAGGTACTGCAATATTTTACTTAATAAATAATTGGGATATTGCTTCAGGCACCATAAACCCAGTTGCAAGATTGAAAAACCCCAAAACAGCAAACATGCAAATAGAAACAAAAGCTCACACTCCAAACACTCAACTTCTACATTTAGCAACTACTTAACTGACTGAGTCACAAAAAATTGCACCTTTCATTTCTCTCTTATGGCTGAAAGCTGCTTCAGTATCAGACATCATTTCCCTTTTCTCCTTCCCCAGAATTAAATGGGATGAAAATATATTGCACTCTCTGTGACTAAGAGAACTCATAATAAACACAAGCCATAACAATGTTAGAATGCCTAATAAAGCAGTATAGGGTTTCATTGCCATTTCTGGGAGTTCAGACCTACAATAAGTACAGTCAATTGCAATGTAATCTGCCTAAGTAATTCCAGTTTAACAAGTTTAGTTCATTTAAATTAAGATTTTTCTAGTCACTTTTTAAAGTCAGAGTTGGAATTATTTTATATAAAAGTAGAGTCAGGGAACACATCAGTATCATAGGATAAGTTTTGAGCGTTTAAATGGCTTTTATATACTCCACCATTGTTGCTAGCATGTTTCATCTTGGGTTTTGATATCCTTAGAACTGAAAGCTCTAATCTATGTGGGGGGAAACCAAAGCAATTTATCTGTATCTAGTTTAAATGTGCCTATAAAAACTGGTAGTATCTTTCCATAGTTGTTGCCTTTTTAGGTTTCTTTTTTATATGCTTCAGCTGTTCTCTTTAATAACAAAGTTAGTCTGTTATTCAGGAAGCAATGCCTGAACATGAAATATTACAGATCAGATTGTTTTTAACGTAGATAAAAGTGTGCCACCATAAAATAAAAAATAAGTTGTAGTACCTCCAATAAAAGAAATTTATGACTCAAAACCACTCTTTGCCAATAAAGCTTCATTACAGCTGTACTTGCTTTGTTTTAACCGGAAATTAAAGCAGTATTTAAGCAATAAAAGTTTCATTCCAAGTTAAAGAAGTTAGGAAAGAACAAACCCCTAATGACAAATGAAACACATCCAGCTCTTTCACCATAGGAGACATTTTAATTTTCCTCCCATTAGTAAATTTTATTTTGCTTGAAAGATTTCTTGACGTATTTCCATTTCCCAAAAAGCTACATTGCAGAATATGTAACTTCATAATCATGTTACTGGCTATTTCCATAGAAAGGAGGAATTCTGTATCCCTCCACTTAACATGGAAGCATAAAAGTTACCATGCACATACATAAAATACATATTTTCAAGAAATTAAGGCATACCAAAACAATCAAAGGACAGAAGTGAATGAACAGCCACAGTGCTAGAGCTACTAACCAAACTGCAAAGGACAAAAGCAATTGTTTCATACCCTGATATAGAAAGAAATAATTTCTGGTTCAAGGGAAAGAACTGGACCTGATCATCAGGCACTGACTTCAATAACACTTTTTGAACTGTTTAAACTAAATAGGTTTGTAGTTTTCTATGCAATATTCCTGAGGCAGCAAAGCTTACATATACCTGTCAGGAGGCTCTGCTGAATCAGGCCCCTTCAGCACTTACAAGCACTTAGAGCACTGATCTATAAAATTAAAACAAGCAATTAAAGCTACAAAGATCTAAATGTTACCTGGTATATTAAGAAAACCAAAACCAAAAGAAAAACAAGCAAAAAACCCCAACCAATCCCACGCAATAACAACAAGGACCAACCAACCAAACTCCAACAAAACAAACCCAACTCCAAACCCAATAAACTGAAAACAAACAAGGTAAACCCTTCCAATCACTAGAAAGATGGTTTTCTTTCAATCAAAGCTGTTAACTGCTGCTGGGAGTTATATAAATATTTAAGCATAATCAACATTGGCCAGGGAGTTCACTGCTGTAAACAATGCAATAATTTACAACCCTTCAAACAAAACATTTTACATTTCTTTTATACTGTATCTCTTATGCAAATTTACCTGTGTTTTCTGTTACAGCATTATATGATGAAGAGTCCAGCTCATAAAAATAGCTGAAAGGTTTGGGTTTATTTTTCTTTTTCCATAAAAAATTCATATATTTTTATACTTCAGTCTATTCTGCCTTCAACATCACTACAAGTATTTAGCCAGTGTATAAAAGCTTAATACACTGATTTCCCTTTAACCTACAAGTCTAATGCCCTCTGAAGTGTATTTAACCACTTAAGATAACTCCCTTCTCATCATTTCCCATGCTGGCTCCTGGCTCAGCTGACCAAGTAGCAGCTGCCAATGAAATGACCACAGTGACACACAGCGCTGAGGTCAGAGTTGATGAGTAAGAAACAGTTTTACCCCTTGCTTGTGACAAGTGATTATTTGGGGGGGGGGGGCGGGGGGGATGAAAAAACAATAAGGTAGGTACTACAGGCTTGTATTTCCCACTTTATTACTCAGTGGTTTTTCAGGTTTCATTTAATCAAAAGATCTTATTTCTAACTTTATGAAAATGTTTAAGCTGTAATTCTTCTTACCCCTTTAGAAACACATCCAGGCTTCACGGTTTTCCTCAAATGTCTCAACTATGTAATAGAAGTTGTTTATCTTCTAAAATAACAAAAAAAAGCAGCAAACTTACTTGACAGGCTTGACCGAGTCAGAAAAGTCTTCTCTTAGAGATGACATAAGGATTTCTTTGGGCACCTGTTGGCCACCCTAGATGAGCATCTAACTCAAAGGAAGGACATAACACACCTTCAAGTAAAAATGGTATTCACCCTCATATTCTGTCAGAAAAAATGTAAGCCTGCTCAATCCCAGCAAAATATCTGCAAGGCATTGACAGACAGTGAAGTGATTGAGTTAAGAATAAATACCTTGGAAATAAGCGGTTGGCCGGATATTTTGCAGAAGACAGCCTAAAAATGGAATCAATTTTCCCTACATACAGCATGGGGAAACCCTTTGCAAACATTGATGCTATTAAAAGTACAGTATATACTTTCCTAGTTTAAGTTTGATTTACAGATAAAAATGTTCTGCAGATTTCTCCAGCTGTGCTCCCTTCGCAGAATGTGAGATGCAGCAATCTGTTGGAGAGCAGCTGCTCGTTCACATGTAGTTTTATTTGCATCAATGTAAAATAGCAGCTTGCTACATGAATAAAACATGCTTTCTCTTTGCCCTGTTCTGGTAGAAAGACTTATCTATTTAATTTAGTTTTACATCAAAGAGCTTTATTTTTAAAGGAGATTATTCTTTTTTAAAAGAAAAGTTATTTTCAGTTATGTATTTTAAGATGCTAAAACGCCCATGTAGTCTCTTTGGAATGGGTGGTATCTCTTTTTACTCTAAATAGAGATAGCTTTGCATTTAAACTTCAAAATACATTCAGTCAACACTTTGAATAGCCCACCTCCATGCCATTCACCACAATGATCAAATGCTCAGTAGCTTTCAGAATTATATGCAGAAATGTGGTGTCCCCAACAGCAATGGTAACTGCATAATGCTTTGGAAATTTTCAAGCTTTTAGTGACTAAATTTAATTGTCTAGGGAGATATTAATGATGATCCCTTATCCCAATGCATCAGATGCAAATAAGCATACAATTTCAGCTGAAATAAAGAATCCATAGGAGACCTGTGAGACAGTGTTCAAAGCACACTTAAATTGGATTTAGGCCTATCACAATCCAGAGGGACTGACCCTGACCTTCAACACTCACTAATATCTGTTCACGGTGCACAAGGTCACTGATCAATGCTGTAACTTTCCTGGATTTTCAGTCTCTCCCATCAAATACAGCTGGAAACCAAGGTCCAATCAAGAACCTGAGAAACATTCCAAACAGCAGTTCCAAAAGGTGTGGGCCATTTCTTGTGCTTTGCTTGAATGCTCTCAAAAAAGCTCTGTTTTGTAGAGAACACCCATCCTACTGAGTACCTTAATTTCTTTCTTCCTTCTGTCTTAGGTTTCTTTCTTAAGTCTGTCTTTTGAATGTTTAGGTAAAATCATTTAAATACACTACCTCATGGCTCCTTTCTTAGCCAAGGAAATGCTTTTTGCCAACAACAAAGCTTTTTTTGTGCTGAGATGTTGCAGGGCTTTTTTGTTGTTCTTGGTTTTGGTTTTTAATTTTTGTTTTGGGTTGCTTTTACATCCTTCTAGTGCTTAAATATAACTTAAGATCACGCTTCCTTTCACAGCTGCTGCATGACAGAGCTGAATTCAGATCATCTGAGTTCATTAAAATTTTTACAATTGAAGACCAAATGTTTCATGAAACCATTTTAAACAAATAAAACACTTCCTACTTGTATAAGTGGTATTTCTCAGGAGAGCCTGACACTTGAGGGCGAAATTAAAATGCGACCTTTACTGCACCCTCATTTACCTTTCCTCTAAATGTTCTAAGAAGGCAGTAGGGAGGAACAATCCAATATGTTTAATTTCAGACACAGCCCTCAGGAACACCAGATTCCAAGGAAAAATCAGTGTGTGTTTGAAAATATTTCAGAAAAACTGCAGCCAAACACAAACATCAGCACCTTATTCTTTTCCATATGAAATAAATCACATCTTTATCTGATTTCATCAAGCATTCTGTAATGTTTCTTTTATTTTTTTAAGACCTCCATTCTACCTCTCAGATTGCAATTGCTCTGCCATTCATGAGATTACATCTTTACCGGCTAAAGCCTTACCAGCCTTTACAATAGCTCCCAGATAGTTTCCACAGATACAGGCCACCAACCATTTGTCATTTTCCTGCAACAGCTGAACTTTTAGATCAATTACAAAAACAAGCAGTGATAAAGTAAACAAGATATGTCACCAGTTTGGATTCCAGGAACTAGATTTTGCCACTCTGACAAACACCATTTCTTTTCCCTGAGGGACATAACTAGGCTATTCACAAAGCAAGACACCATCTACACGGAAAAAGGGTTAAAGACCTGACTCCACATAAAATAGAATAACTTAAGTCGGGAAAGATCTTTAAGATCACTGAGTCCAGCCATAAAACAAACGCTGTCATGCCTATGTCTGCATATATGATACATATATATACAGCCTATTTTTAATCATATAACATGGATCTTATCGTGGGTGTCAGTCTCTTAGCCCAAATTACAAGTGATAGGATAAGAGGAAACAGCCTCAAGTTGCACCAGAGGAGGTTTAGCTTTGACATTAGGAAAAATTTCTTCACTGAGTGTGTTATCATGCAGTGGATCAGACTGCCCAGGGAAGTGGTTGAGTCACCATTCCTGGAGGTATTTAAAACAATGCATTGATGTGGCACTTGCGGACATGGTTTAGCTGGGTTAACAGTAGCACTCCATGATCCCAGAGGTCTTTTCCAACCTAAACAGTCCTATGATTCTATATATTGCAGCACACACATGGACTCCCCAGCCATCCAATTTCCATTCTTTTATTTCCCTCACATGCATAAAAACCATAAAATGCCTATTCAGGACTGTGGCTGGGTGCAGAACCTTCCATCTTCACTTGAGCCTCATTTGTCTTCAACTAGATTCTCTAATGGATTTTAAAGAGACATTAGCACACTACTCTGAAAAAAGACACTGGACAGTTTGGATCTCATTATGGTACAAATTGGATAAAAGCATTAACTTTCTCCCCACTTCACATTAGGTATAATGAACAGATTTATCCTCCATTTCCATGTGCCCTTTCCCTCACAGACAGCAGGGAGTATACCAAGATAACTATAAAAATGCTCCATATTTTTGAACTCATTTTAACTTGTTGCCTGAAAAAGTTCCTGAAGCAAAGACTGCCACTGCCTACTGATCATTCTTTTGTTTTTTTTTTTAGATACTCCATGAGGTGATTTAGTGGACTTTTCCCTATATAATCTCCACTGAAGTACTGTGAGGAACAGTGAATGAAGTATTGAATAACTCTTTATCTTGTTTTCTGGCACAATACCATCACGAGGGAAACTCAGTGACCACAACAGAGTCAGAGCGGGAAAAGAGAAAGTTTAATTTTTCTTTCAGCTTATATAGATTTCTAGAAAGGAGACCACATTGGAAGATTGAGGTTCAACCTCTTCAATTCCGCGGGTCTTAGGAAGTGTCCCTCCTACAGAAAAGAACGTAAACAAGGTAAATGTTTACAAAAACCATTGCCTTGTTTACATGAAAATGTGTGAGAAAATTCTGATTCCAATTTTGAAGGCTGAAAAGCAGGGCAACAGTTTTCAATTAAACAATTGTGTTTGTCTTAAGAATCCCATTCTATTTAAACCCTCTGTGCCTAGTAACTGCTGAGTTCAGCCAATCTAGATTTCAGATGACCATCATTTTAGCAGTGTTGTGTTTGAAAAGTAAGTCACAAAGCCTCATATGAACTCAAATGCACCCTGCCACTATGGATTTTACATTCCATTGAAATAGCTAGAAAAAGGCTTTTCCCATTTAATCACAGTAAACCTCAGGCTAGTAGGAAAAAGTTGGTATATTCAGCTGCCTGCCCCTAAAATGTTTCACAAAAGAAATACACTCTAAAATACACGTACCAGGTGAAATGTTGAAATTGATAGAATAGCCAATTACAACTGTTAAGAGTGATGAGAACAAAACATTTTGGTAACCTTAGTCAAATAGTGAAGGTTAGGCATGAATTAAGGCAATTGGAAGTGGTCAATAAGTCAAGTAACAGGTAGTAAAATATGAGCTCGCATACTGAGTAAAAACACTGGAAGGCAGACAGAAAAACTAATACAAGTAAGCCAAGGTTTATATTACTCAGGATAAAGATAAGTCAAATGTTTTTACCAAACTCCTCTCTCACTCTCACTGCTGATTCCTGTTGCCATATTTCTCTACCTGCAGCACTCAGCCAGCATGAGCTGTAGAAAGAGATGTGTAGCTCGCTAAAGCAGTCTCAGTGATCAAAGCTCCTGTTTTCATTTTCCACTGTTATCCAAGTAATTTCTTATTGTTATTAAAGACATAGCTGCTAAAAATAACTGAAAATTATTGAAAATTAGTATTTAAAAACGTCCTTTTATCAAAGTGGTAAGGAAACATAACATCCTCAAGAGCCAGGTTAAAAGACTTGCCACACTCATTTCCACTACATTTTTCAAAGAAAATGCATTGATTTTAATTCCTGGCTCCAAATATATTTTCTGGTTTGGATGTTATGAAGATTTGTGAGACATAAGCAACAAAATTTGAAATCAGATAGAATTCAAAGTAACAAAGATCTCATGGAACCAGTTCACTGCATAGACTGACTGACATTTGAACTGAAAGCCACCAGAAAGGCTCAAGAGCTTTTTGTGTACTCCAGTTTAGATTAGACCACTGACCACAATTTTCAAATAATTTTAAATACAACCATTGATTTCTCATCTGCTCTCAGGTTTTTTCTATCTTCTATTATTATTTAGCAGCCAGTTATGTTTTGAAATGAGCTTCCTGCTAAACAGCAGTGTGACTTCTTAAACTTCTTGACTTTGAAGGGTAGATTTGCCCATTTAATAATATATTGCATTAAAAAAGTTGTTTAAATTATCTTTAAAAATCCCCCAAACAGAGCAAACACTCACATAAGCAAAACAGAAACAGAACAAACCAAACAGTCTCCAAGGCTCAACATCAGCCGTGTTCCAAAACGTTCTGAAGCAACCCAGCCTTGCCCGACCTTTAGGACAGCTTTGGAGTTAGAGGTTTTTCCTCCAACCTTGCCAGACCTCAAAATGGGGCCTCCCTGTAAACCTCTGTATCTTTTATACCTGAACAGCTTCTGTGCCACAGACATACCATCCATCATTTCCCCCAGACCTTGCAAGTGACCAAGTGCATGATGCAGGGTTTGGAAAGCATGGCGCAAAGAGAAGTACAAGGAATACATAGTGATAAAGCAAATATTTGCTGCTTTCTGCATTCAGAAATAATATCAAGTTCTTCCATCTTATATTCTTCACTGAATTTTAAGACCAAAAATGCTATTCTGCCAGCTTGGTTGGGTAAGATACCTGGCTGTGGTGTCTGTGAGATTGGCGATGAAGTGGCTGGTTTTGACAGAAGGAGAGTACAAGTCCTGCAGAATTACTGACTGTCATCCTAACTATAATTATATTAAAAAAAAATAATTAAAAAAAATTAAAAAAAAAAAAAAGGAAGGAAATACAGCAATGGGTACTGGAAGACATCAAGAGACTCCCACAAATAATTTTAACCAGAGACAGAACTGGCCCTATCTTCTACATGACACCGAGCACAGAAAACCAGGCCACTTGATTTGACTTGGAACTCATAGAGCTGCTGCTGCTTCTCCCTCCCCTACAGGTTTTAGGAAAACAATCATAGCTCAGCAAAGCACCAAGTCCCTACAGCCCTGAGGGAGTACTGTGTGTGTATGTGTGAAACAGAGTCCTTCACTTCTGAACTCAACTCTTAAACTCGTGTCATAGGTCCAGGTTTGCTCCAAAGCAGTTGAGGGACATTTCCTCCTGCTGTAGCCTTTGCCATTTCTCTGCTGCGGCTGAAGTGTAAAGATAATGTCAAAGGGACTATCTCAGCAAGCAAAGAAGAGATGATACTGGTGTCATTTCTAGTGGCAAGATTCTGCCACTCTGCATCAGAAATAATTGTGTCCTTTACCATAGAAAACCATGAGGCCATACCTAAGCTCAGGCACAGCTTGTGGCAGCACTCTGCTTTTAAGGAAGGTCAGTGAGATACGTATTACTGCACACGCAGACACAGGCTCAAAGTCTCCATTTACATTATTTTAAAGGATTTCTTACAACCATACTGACAAATAGTGTTTTTTTCTTGTTTCTTTTTTTTTTAATTAAACCCACTATGCAGTAGTAATGCTTCAATGCTATACAAAACAGAGTAAAAATGAGCAGAACCTGCAAACTACCCTACAAATCTACGTTCTCCCACAAAGTTAATTTAGTAAGGTTCTTGTTCTATAATTAAATGGAATATAAAAATAATAATAAAACCTGGCATAATTGCAGTGCTAAAATAACCCTGCACCTGCACAACGAACTGCTTGGTAATCAGCCAGATGTTACATTTTATCTAAATGCCCATATTACAGCACTGACAATATACAGGGGTACCGCCTTCCTTTTCTTTCTCCAAGAGTAAAGAAACCCTCAGAGTCCCTCCTGTGGCTGCTCCCAATGGTTTAACATCAGCTTCACAGTTATGACACTCTGTAGTAAGTCTGGATCTCAGCCAACTTGAAGTTATGTCCCAAAAGTGCAGTACATAGCAACAGGAAGATGTCATAAGCACATGTTTTTCACCATGGAATATAAGGTTACATATGCACCACTACATTTTACAATTTATTACAGTGTGGATGACTTTCACAGCTATGGCATGGCCTCCTTCCCCACAAAGAACAGAAAGAGAAGCAAAAGGTATCAACCAGTAGGCCTTGATATTGCAATTAATTAATTAATATGTTTACTGCATAATTTAAAAGTGAAAAAAGAGGTTGCATTTGAAACTGACTGTAATTTGTTCATTTACACTGTTATCAAATGTTAGATGTTACTTCACATCATTCCATAAAACATACTTTTCCCTTTTTTGCCTAATACTGCAATGCCATTGTGCTTTTGTCACAATATTAATTTGAATAAGTGTTACTTTTATGGTTTGTAAATGTAGGTAACAAAATCAAGACTTAAGAAAAAGGTATTTATCTTCTCAAATGTCCTTTTCATTTTCACATCCAATACAATAATATTCACCCATAATTTTTTTGGAAGACATTTACCCATGATTCAGAAAGCTACCTGTAATTAAATTAATAGAGATAGTAAGAACGATGTGTTCATATCCCAGTGAAACCTTCAAAATTTAAGTTATTCTGTTTAGATCACCCCAACCCTTTGGATAAGATCAGGCTGAGCAACAGTTTAATATCAATATACTCTCTCTGAGAAACAGCAGAAAAACAGATTTGATGATCTAATATGATTTTGTTTCAGAAATTCTAAAGGTTTTGATTCAATGAGTTTTTTTACCAATGTCAAGTACCTAGACTAAGTATGAGCATTTGAGAAGAGTCAGTCTTCCTTAAAATAAAATCTGCATTCAAAGTTATTTATATAAGACAAACTTGCAGACTTAAGGGTCAGATCCTCATGTAGCAGTCTCAAAATACTGTCAGACTATATGTGTGAATTTTCCTGGTCCTCAAACTTATAGAAAAATTACATAGACTCTTAAAGTTGTGTTTCTGCTTGTTAACCAAAAAATTGAGCTATTTTAACCACCTGAGACTTTTTTTTTCCCCAAGAGTGAACTGAACCTGCTCTTTGCCTGTTGTTGACTTTAAAATATTTTTTATCAAACAGATCTAATGTTTTATTTGCCCAAGGTGGGATTTCATAAGGGTGTTTTGTTTTCAGAAAGTACCTTGTGCTCCATTTCTGAAGGCACAGCTCTCTGGAATTTCTGACAGTCCTTACTGTGAGTGAAGCAGAGAAAAACAGTAGTTAACTTATAACTCTTCATCATTCAGAGTCTCACACCTCTTCTGGCACTAAAGCATGGGCTTGTTATTACCTGGGACTACCACAAGCATTTTTGTTATAAAACCAGTATAAATGAAGAGTCTTTTTTCTCCCCTCAAACTAGAATCCTGACTCTAAGAAATACTCAACACGGCAAACCTTTATCAGCAAAAGCAAGCAAAACATTTCTTCTTTCTCCTCTGAGTTATTCTTATAATTACACTCAGTTTTAAAATAGCACAGCTTATAAAAGGCAAAACACACAATTACTTATAATCAGTCGATTTTTTTACTCTGTTGTCCCCTTGTGATATTTTTCACCTCCCTATTACTTATAGCATCATTAATTAATGCCCAGCCCCCCACCAGTTGGTTAGAGAGCATGAGGGAATCACTGTTGTACCTACATGAGACTCAGTGCAACAGTCCAGCAGCTGGAAGAGAGAAGTCCAGCTGAGACAGTGCAGAAAGTACTTTAGAAAGTACTTTTAGAAACCAGCACCAAACAACAGAAAAAACAACAAGAAAATCCCTGTTTGTGTTCCTCATGTTGCAGAGACAAGCGCTGCCACTGCACAGGAATTGCCATCAGTGAATAAAAATGTACAATATTAATACCATACAAATGCACATTATGTAATCACACGTTAGTTCAGTCATTTAAACATTTCAATATGTAATACCAGTACTTTGGAACCTGCACTCTTGCTGCCAGCCTCCTCTGTTTCCTGACTTAGAAGACAGGAACAGCCACAGGAGGGCCCCCCCGCCAACAAACCCACTCTGCTCTTAGGATCTTCAGGTTTTAGATTGCATTTTAGAAGGCTTCAGAAAATACAGAAAATGCCAAATGTCCAACTCGACACATCACACATCACAAAGCTGGTACCTGCCTAGACTACCACCTTGTTTGCTATTCCAACACTGTGTTTTGCTCACTAAGATGGTACTTTTCTTCTTTCCAGACTACACAATGGCCTTATGGAGCCCAAAAGAATTGGTCAAATCCGGTCATGGTGAGATATGGACCGTAATTTGCTAATTTTCTCAACATTTATTGAGAACTATTTTCTCGTTTCAGAAACAAAAATCTAAGCTGGTTTCATCTAATGTGTCTCCAGTCATTTCTCATCTAAACCAACCACCCTTTCAAAGCTATTTCATTATCCCTTTCTTTTCCCAAAAGAATAAAGTTCTCTCTTCAATAACTGCAGAAAGTATAATACATTAATACTTCCAGTCTATTTTAAAATATTATTTGAAATGAACTCAATGGTCTGCTTTTGATTACTCTAACAGATTATAACTATTTCTCTACTCTGTACTGCAGAATTCAAAACCAATAGGTTTTCTTTGTCAAATATGTAAAAGGAGATTAATTTACCCACACTTCTTTTCTCCAGGCTAAACACCCCCACCTCCCTCAGCTGCTCTTCATAGGATTTGTGTTCTAGACCCTTCCCCAGCTCCATTGCCCTTCTCTGGACACACTCCAGCACCTCAATGTTTTTCCTGCAGCAAGGGCCCCAGAACTGGACACAGCACTGAAGGCGCAGCCTCACCAGTGCCCCATTCAGGGGTGTGGTGACATCCCTGATCCTGCTGGCCACACTGTCACTGACACAAGCCAGGACGCTGTTGGCCTTCTTGGCCACACTGCTGGCTCATCCCAGTATGGATCCATTTTTCCAGAGGGCTTATGAAAATACAAATCCCCCTCAGAATACCTCTCATATGACCTTTCAAGTGTAAATTTTCTAGGCATTCCTATCTCTTACATCCCAGTTTTTAGCACCTCAATCTACAGAACAATTGTTCTAATACCTATATCTTTGAATAGCACTGAAGAAAGTTCATCTCAAAGCTTTGTGGTTTTGTGTATTGGTTTGGTTTTTTTTTTTTTTTAGTTATTTGAAACTTGAGTAAATATTTTGAACGAAAGAATTGTCCGTCTCCTTATTAATATTTTTAAACTCTTTGAGTAATATTTGTGATTTATGTCTTCCTTTAACAAAAGTCTATGGCAGCTAAACAGAGGTAGTTGTGTCCACTTAAGTGCAAGAAATGTCGTACATGTCTCCTTCCTAAAAAATACTTTAAAAATATTGCCACCTGAAGCATACAGAATAGCCATGAGTAAATATGCTATTCCTCCTTCTCTGTGCACATGTAGTGTAACAGGCAATCAACCTGCAGCATTACATGCTGTCTTTTCACAAAAGATGCAAGTCTCACTTAATGGACAGAACAAGCTATGGTAACACATAGTTATCTTAAATTTTGGTATTTTATTCTAATTGTTTAACGTTTGATTACAGGCCTTTTCTAGCCAACACTTACCAAGTGAATACTTTTATACTTGAATTGAAAAGCAACTATCTATAAAAGTTAAGGACTATTTTCTTGTTCTTACTTATTGCTTTCCTAGCTTACATGCAATGGGAATATTCTTACTCCATTTAAACAAAAGAAAACCAGGTTAGCTTACATCACCCTAAGTGATCATTATTAAAAAGTGTTGGCTATGTGGGTAGAAAGTGCTCACATGCAATCAGAACAGAGCTTCTCCATCAATTAGTGGCAAAAGTTTTTTCTTTTGTTTGCTTTATTTTTACTTTAAAACAAAAACCCTGTGTATAGGAGGGAAACAATCAGAAAACAAAGAACAGCAAGGCCAGACAACATTAAGGAGTACTCTCTTGAGAAAGAGGAAAATGGGTTTGTATTGCATACAATATTAACAAAGCCATTATTGCAATACTGTTTCTCTTACGCTACCCACATTTCATAGAAGATGTTGATAATCTGAAAAGATTCACAATGTAAACTGATAAGAAACAATAAGAGAACTTGGAAAGCTGTTTCTCAGTATGATAATGAAAGAAGCTCCATGCTCTAATTTACTTGAACTATTGAGAATAATAAAAATTAGAGTCTATTTGCTCCCTAACAGCCATCAGATACAGGCAGAAAATTATTCAGTGAGGCAAGGCTTAAAAATAAGGTGAAGCAGCATTTCTGAGTAAACACAAAAAAAGTAAACATTCATAAGTCAAGCCTAACAAAACAACAAAACTAATTTTAAATACATACTGAGAATAATAGTTCTCCATATAACATGATTAACATGAGTTCAAGAGGGAACTTGGACCAAGCAGTGCCATCTACTTCCTAATGAAAAACATCCCATCATGAAATGATTACTCTTGGAAAATCTCTGACCAGCTAAACAATTCTGAATACACTGGAGAACTCCAGTAAAACACCTGCTTGCCCTGAAACACACAATTTCTTTTTTTCACACAGTAAACTCTCACACATTTCAGCAAATTAGAAGAGCAAAATCAGAAATACACTCAACTTACTTTGGCAGTTGTTTGGAGTTTGCTTGTGATAGACATTAATATAACAAAGAATAAAATCAGTGACTGCTTCACTATCAAGACAAACATTGAGAAAAAAAGTAATCACCTTTTAGGAGGTCAGTATTATCCACCAAGATATTTCTGTACTATCACTACAAGAAAAAAAATTCTGATCTATTTGACCTATAGATTCTTTCCATTGAGCTTTTTTTTTCCTGCTCAGAGGAACAGCCTGAGAACAGTGCAAGGAAAAACTTTTTCACTAATTCCAGCCAAAATAAACCTGCTTCTAAGATGGCTCTCTTCTCATTAACTCTGAATAAACAATAAAAAGCTACCATTGAACCGGACACACAGGACACAATTTGGACACACACCTTGGACAATTATACTGACTGGTCAGGAAACAATGTACAATAAATGGTCTCCCCAGACAACAGCTCTAAAATTATTAGTGCCTGTGATGGATGTATCCCATTTGTCATCGTGTGGACTAAAACAGCATTCCAATGTAGTGCTTTATCCCAGCCCAGGGAAGTGCCTCTCAGTTCAGCCTGCCTCTGGAATCCTGATACATGAATGTAAACTTTCTAGACATATGAAAAATGGGAACATGGAGATTACTCCATACATCTTTCTCTGAGGCAGTAAGGACTATATCAAATACACGGAGGAACAAGGTTGATACAGTCAAGCCCCCAGATATTCTTGCAACTTTTCTGAAAAAAAATTCTTCACAATAAAGTCAAATTTTATCAGTGTGGAAAAGTAACACCTGTCAGGATCATAACAGTTACATTGATTCCGACCAACAAGACCTCACAGCCCAATACCTTGTTTACAACTGGCCATTAGCAGGCACTTAGGGAAGAGTAAAACAGAGCAAGCAGTTATGCCACTTTTTACTGGTGGGAACGGGACTGGAGAATTCATCCTTTTTGATTTATTTCAGGGGAAAAAACCAAGCATCACAGAAAGGCATCAAAATATGTAAACAGTGGTGTTTGGTAATCAGAAACGTGAAAAGTTACTCTACGGTTCTAGTGGTGCAAGTCTTGCATTACTTAAATTATTCCCACATTTACTCTTGGGTTTTGACATGTATTTGATGCCTGCTTGGATATCACAAACACAAGCACAGCAGAGCTACATCAGAATGAAACAGCATGTTGGCTGCATCAATGAAATATTAAGACACTCTAATTATAACTCAAGGAGGTCATTAGCATGCTGCCTTGTCTGTTCCTCTTGCCTAGGGTGGGAGATGTCAGAAATGCACATTGGGGAATATCACACCGTGGAAGACTCCAGCTTTTGAGTATCCTTCATCTACAGTGCTACATCTGCTACCCTGAGTTGCACAACCAACATTTGTGATTAGTTAGTGAAGAAATGCACAGCTCCCAAACACCAACCAGTCATGCATAAGCTTCATTTGTTTTTCTTTTAAAATCTTCTAGCTAGCTGACATATATTTAGCAGATATATACTATCACTTACATTTATCTTTTCAGGTATTCTATCTCTCCTTATTGAAATGCACATAGGGTATCCTTTCATGTATTTAACAACCTTACCCAAACTGCAAGTAAGATTTCTCTACATAGCCTCATTTTAAAATGGGAATGATTTAGCTATTTAAAAGAATAAAGGTGTAACTATGATTTATTGTAAAAATGTGCACTTCAGTATTGCTTCAGCATCTAAATGCAGACTTGCTCCCTAAATAGAGCTGCACATCAGTATCTGTGAAAAACCCACTACTTGTTCTCTCTCACAGGACTGCAGCAAACTTTAAGGCACATTATACTGATATCTTAATATCTGAAGCTGCAGCACCAGAAAAGAAACAATTTTCAATCTATTTTGGATCACAGAACTCTTTTAGCTTATAATAATGCAGCTAAGCACCATGTTCCTTTTAATAAGGACCTTAAAGGACTAGTAAACAGATTCTCTCTGTATGCAGTGTTGAAGTCTGGGTATGACAAAGTCTTTTGCCAGAGATCTTATTCCATCAATCCTTTCTCTAGTACAGAGAGAAAAAGACTAAAAAGTAAAAAAGAACAGAGAGGTATCAGGCTTAAGCAAATTAGCTTAGGCACCATTCCAGTCATCAAAACCTCCAGCTCCGCACACACTACAAAGTAAGAAAAAAAAATGTGTTTAACTAACCTGCAATCAGTCATGTTGCTTTTCAAAGCCCAGTAAAAGTTATGCAGTATCTTCCTGAGGACTATACATCCTGAATAATCATCACAGCATTATCACACTAATTTTGTTGGGTCTGGTTTGTCTGTTTGTTAAACAGGTCAATTATGAAATTTTTGGTTCCTGTGAATGCACTAAGTCCACTGCATATGGCAGATAATAACTTCTGACTGTGTATAATCCACACCATGATTTGTACTGAATTCAGTATTCTATACACAATTTCCCATATTAAAAAAAAAGTAAAAATTGTAATTAAAAACTACTCAACAACATCATTTGTATGGTAACAAAGCACCTTAAGTTCCCACTAAACACCACTTCACGTGGTTTTGGCCCGTATTGTTGGAAGAAAATAACGTACAAAGCTCTTGTTGATGTGTCCAGATTCAGGAGTAATTAAGCACATGATCAAGCACTTTGATGAACATGAGGGCCATCCTTTGCCTTAGGGAAGTGGCTGTCACAGAGCAAGAGCTGATACAGGCAGCTTTCCATGTAGAAATTATGTGTCAGTACAGTTTCTCCTTTCTTCTGGTTTATAATTGATGTGCTTGCCCTCTCTTTATTGTCATGGCAGTAATGCTCAGGGTAATATAATTAAGGTTGGGTAAATATTTTTCTGTGAAATTTCCTATGAAAAGAGGGTTTATTCAGCAGAGACTAAAACTTCTATAATTTTATGGCTCTTGCTACAGCTTCTTGTTACTTTTCCTGAATGACATGGAAGAGAACAAATGGAAGATACTTTGTGATTTCTGCAAGTATTATATATTTATGTACCTAGAGAGGAGAAGAACTCTTTCTGACTCAGCAACTCTTGACGTCCATTGAAAAAATCTCTCTTTATCAAGACATACATTTAATGAATCTGTACAGTAAGATCATGTATCTTATTGGTATAAATTACACCAGCATCTCAAGTAAGTTTTGATATATGAGGAAAGAAACTTGTTACTGTCTACATGGTGATGCTTTTCCGATCTAGAAATAAAAACTTACATGAGACCATAATACATGAAATACAGAACAGTCCTCAGACTACAAGGTTTAGGCTTATACTCTACACAAGTTTCTTCCACAGATAATACATAAAATTTTTGAAGAAGAGTTAAATGAACCCAAGAATATCTTAACAGTTTCCCTCCTAAGCAAGACACCCTCTTACTTGATTAAATTCTGCTTGCAAAAAAATAATCAAAATACTGCACATGACAAGCAGTCCCATTTGTGCTCCAATTTCATTCAGAATCCTGCCTAACTCAGCCATGATCTGAAAATGAAAAATTTCAAACTCATGGGATAATTTATTACAGAGTTTGGAAATGTTCTCTGCAACAATACAAGGTCTGGGTGGGCCGTGAGTAAATATTTTATTGGTTGATAATAAGGTATAAGAAGTTGCACGGAATACCCAAATATTGTTATAATTGGCATTCATTCTCAGTGATATTTGCAGGTTTTCCCCAATATACTAAAAAACCTCAAAAACTAACTGACAAACCAACCAACCAAGCAACCAACCAACATTTGCATAATCCCAGGTAGATCACCATCAACCTGTCATGAGGAACTTTCAATCTTCCAATCATTTTCTGTGATAAACACAAGATTTGTCAGGTACACGCTGATAACACAACCAAGAATATATAGTTAAACACTACTGTATTTACTGGCTGCCTCCTTTTTTAATACTTCGAGCTTTTAAAAAACCTTAAATCCATCTAAACGAACTAATTCAGTGAATCTTAGTCACAGATAAATTTTGGTTCATTTAAATACAAACCAGATGTTTCAGTTTACGTTCATGCTAGTACAATTCAGATAAACCACCTTATTTCTCAATATTGTACAGGTCACAGAGTGTGTTGGAAAAACAGAAAGCCAACTCCTAAATCTACCTAAGTTACAGAAAAGCAAAAGAAGATAAAGAAAGAATTTATCATCGGAAAATGCTACCAGCAGCAAAAGAAAACACAACACATAAATTTTTTCATGTAAACAACATCCTTCCCTGTAGCCAGCCTGCAGAGGAAGGCAATGCCATTCATTTTATAGTGCCCTAACACCATGTTTGAATTTTTTCTTTTCTACAGATACGGCAAACGAGTCTTAGAAACATTTATCAAACTCTGTAACAAGATCTCCTTTCCTGTTAGACATGAACTCCATTTAACGCTAAATGGGATTTGGACAAGCCTGAGATATTGGGTGAAAGAGCTGCTCTTGCTGCTGGATCTATGAAACACTCAAGAAGTTTCCCCACGGCTGCACCTTTGGGAGTTGTGCCACAGCATTGCTCGATAAAGCGCTGGCTACACGAGAAGCATGACCCTACAAGTCAAGTGTGATCTTCTGTTAAAATAGCTTTCTCAGATTTACTGATTGATTAAACACAGAAACAAAATTTGTCTGGTTTTACTTTACTTTCGACAGCCTCACTTCATGTAGGGCAAAAAAGAAGCAGAAAACCTAAAAAAGCTCCATTGGTTTCTTCTTTCAACAGAAAAACATAAAACAATCTCCAAGCATGACAGTCACCACCATGGCGCAGACTAACTAAGCAGTATAAACATCATAAAAGGAAAATGATTTCCTGAACTGAGACAACAATTATGTCAGCTTCACCTATGGAAATTATAGCATGCATAATCTAATATACTTTTATTTTGCAAAGGAATTCAAGGCACTGAAATTTATGGAATTGTTCAATTATTTCATCGCACAAGCTCCTATATTCATCTGTCTTGCATGTAACAAAGAGACATCCATGACTTCCGTTTCCATTTTCAAAATTAAAGTTCTTGTAGGAGTGAGTTGCAGTAGTTCACAGCTATTATTGCCTCTCCAGCCCTCACTGTGGAGGAACTAAAAGCAGAAATCTGCTCATAGGCACAGTCAGTGTTATGCTTCACAAAGTCACAAAGTCAGACATGACTTTGTGAAGCAAGCAGCCACCAGCAGAACAGAGTGGAAAAGGAGGCAATCTGTATATTAACTGTGCTATCTTTTTACTGAGAGAACTGAAAGTATTTAATTTAAACAGAGTATGAAATTATTCCAAATATTGTTTGGAAAATTAATACTGACAGGATAACAGTGATCACATTTACTTAGCCCCATTTGCTGTTTTTTTTTCTAAACTGCCAACTGAAACATAATTTGAAAAGAAACTCTCTTTGAAATATGATCCTTGAAATGTTGAACATGACAGAGGCACATTAACCATCAGCCTCAGTAGGCTAGTCTGCATTTAAAGCTACTCAATTCTATTAAAAAGCATAACACGGTTCAGGTCTTATTTAAATACCTCTCCAAACGGTTTGGACAATTCAACATGTATGTGGCTGTCCTAAACATGCCCTCAGTTAGCTACATAATTACACTTAAACCTCAACTTTGTTATTGCCATCAAAGGGGTAAGGAAATTTGCACCCAGATCTGTTTGCCACAGACTTTTCAAAACTGTCTAGCTCTTTAAGGCAGGGATCATATACAGCTCTCAGCATAACACACATATTTTTTACACTGAAAGATGAGAGTATTCAAAATAATAGCTGCAGATAGGATCTTGAGAACATATGCTTGGAGTAAAACAAAAGTCTAAATGTCAACAGAGCAGGATAAAGTACAATACACTCCTTGTGCCCATCCTAGAACTACATTTTAATGTACAGGACTGACAATACTGAGTCCATCTCTCTGGTGCTCCTTTCTGGAAGAGTTGCCAACAGAATAAACTGCACAGCAAAAGATTTGCTGTCTTTTTTGTAAGAGATCTCTTTTTTTATTCCCAAAGTCCCTTCTTGCTTTACATGTCTTTTCACTGGGGATTGATTGGATTGGTATTTCACCTATATAGAAAGCAGGAGCAAAGGAAAGGTATTTAGTAGAAGAAACAGCCAGTATTGCAGGCTTCTGTGGAGTATCCTCCATGAATCCACCTTTTTCCCTGCTTTCTGTACAGCTAAAATTTCTGTTTACACCTTCATCACTATTAATTGAGGTTATTGTAACTCCTTCTACCAGGACCTTCTCTGTCATCTGCATTACTATACCTGTTCAAATGAAATTTAATGGTGAACTCCAAAAAGTCCAAATTTGAGCAGCTATCATGGTTTACTTTCCTTTAATCCATCTGGCCATCACTTGCAAAGCCTGCTACAGATATTAATTCCTAATATCAGAAATTGCCTAATCTTACCTAATAATGCTGCCTCATTTCCATGTCCCTGGACTCCTTTACTATTTGAGCTACTGCTTCCCCTGTTCTAGCCAAGCCAGCATCTTCTGGTTTTGTCCAGCTGCTTAAACAGCCACTTGGCTGAGTGACGGCAGACAGAAATGGTAAATGATGCCTTCTGTTTTCTTCAAATAAGCCAAGGGGAAACTGAAATCTGCACAACAGCAGTGCACACAATTTGACTAAATCATTCTGTCCTTAGAGCAAAAGGGTCTTTACAGCCACAAGGAAAACTTGCAAACTCTTGGGGAAGTGCTGATATTGGTTTTCTACATACAGTCTTTTAAAGAATCATAGTAACAACAAAGTTCAGCCACTGGAATAGGTAGCTGTCATTATTAGTTGAGTGCGATAAGATTTTTGTGGAATTAATCTGAATTATGAAGTTGTTATACTGTTTTTCTCTTACATTTTTTTTTCATGCAGGTGGTGTTTTGCTTACGTAGAAAGGTCACAGGCTGTGGCTGGAAGTTTTAGGCAGAATTTCAGAGCATGACAAGCATGTATCCTTACATCATCTACGTGGTCCTCAGAACAAACATTGTAACACCACACCCTCTACATATGGAGCCTGTGGATGCATTGGAGCAGTTAAATATTCATGTTATTGATGTCATTACTGTCTCTGGAGGAAAATTCATTGCTTGCTGTAATTCTTATCTGATAGGTTTTTGTTTTGCATTTAATTAATCCCCACAAAATTTTCAAGAAAATGATAAAATAGCACCTAAAAAAAAGGGGGGGAGAATATGCACATTAGCCTCAGCAAAACTGAGAAATGTATTTAAAACTCTTTGGTTGATAACCAGACTGTCATATGGAACAAGGCCAGAAATAAAAAAAAAAGTCAAGCTCCTTCATTTGAAATAGGGACTGGAAGCTGGAGTAGCAAACCCGCCTCTTGGCAAGCATCCTCTTTTAGGTCCAACCAAAATGTGCTGAAACCACAAGGGAGGAAGAAATACAGGGAAAAAAAAAAAAAAAAGACATGATGTAGAGGATAAGCAGTGGGAAAATAAGGAAAAAATATATATGAAATTGGGGTAGGAAGACATCTTAAGGTGAATTTAGGAAAGAACTGGGACAGAGAGAGAGGCGTTCTTTGGAGAACAAGAATGTTTGTATTACAAAATAATGAAGGAAAACATATACAGGGTACAGGTTGAAGAAGAGTTGATCAAGTGAAACCATGGCATTGGAAAACAAATTAGACAAAGCAACATCAAGAAGAAAGAATCAGAAAAAGAGCTAGCATTCAGACAAGTTAAAATTAAGAAAAAATGGAGGTTGTTATACTGAAAACAGAAGACAATGAAGCTACTGGCAACTACAAGGAGAGGGGAAAAAGCATGGGAGAAATGAAGAGACAGTGTAGAGACAATCTAGACTTTCACATTTAAATTGGTTCAATTAATTTTGAAAAGGAAAAGCATGGGTCTACTACTTTGAGTAAATGGAGAAGTGAAGGAGCAGCTCTTCAGAGTGGTAGCAGTTTTCAATGTGAAGAACAGACAATTCAATATTCTCGCAACAATTAGTATATTAATCATTTACTGCATTGCACAAGAAGTAAAATTAGACAATTCTGCAAAGCAAAGAATGGTACAGAACAACTGGGGAATCTAGGAATTTAATATGTATAACACATGTAACATCAATTCATCAGGTACAATGGCTGTTTGTTTCTGTAAAAAAATGAATCAAAAGCATTATGAATTTTGACTCAGGGACCTGAAACACTTGATACTTGAAATTTTACTAGGTTTCAGAGAAGAAAACTGTCCAATGAATAAAGCTGTTTTATCTTACAGGCATCTCATAAATTGTTTAAATAAAATTTGAAATATATTAGCTATTAAAACCAGAACTGTTTTTAAAATGGACATATGATGAGTTTAGTGTGCAATTTTCCCACAAGAACCTCAAATACCTCACAGAAGGATTGTAAAAGACATATAATGTGTCAGTTGCTTTTGTAGCTTTTCCTAAACTATTTCTTAGCCATTAGAGAACTTTGCTTCTGAAGCACTCACTGCACCTTGATGCCATCTCTGGCTGCCAAACATTTTTACTAGGGGTGGAAGTGGTGATGCATGCAGAATGATTATGTGGCTCAATGAGCTGTGACAAAGGTGCAATAACAACACACTCAGGGTAGAGAAGTGAATTTTAAGGCAAAGGCCAGATTTGAGGGCATCTAAGAGCCTTATCAGCACATCAAGGAGAGCTCTGAGTGGTCATGGGTGCACTATTTGGAGGTCAGACACTGGTGACTGGCAGTGGCCAAACTGAAGTGGTGCTCATTAAATTTGACCTTTTGATGTCAGGATGATGCACACTTTCGGGATGGTTTAGGTGAAGAACACTGCCTACTGCTGCTGGACTCCAAAAAGAGAAATAACAGCTCTTCCTGATGGGATAAGAAAGTGGACTGCATATGGCTGGGATGAAATTACCATTTTTTGTAGCAGCCAGAATGGTGCTATGGATTTATAACTAAAACAGCAGTGACAAAACCCCAGTGTTTTGATTATTGCTGAGCAGTGCTTTGAGACTTCCTCTTTTCCCCATTTTGTCACTCTGGTTCCAGGCTGGGGATAGGCAAGAAATGGGGAGGGAGTTTTGGTGACAAGAATTGAGCAAAGGGATGTTCCATGCTGTATAATATAGTCAGCAATAAAATCTCAAGAATAGGTGGAAGAATTCCAGATGTTTGCATGTATGACATCCCAAGCAACTCATTCCCAGGATCTGCTTTCCAGGAAGGAGCTGGACAACTGTCTGCAAATGGCAGACGGAATAATACATTCCTTATTTTGTTTTGCTTTCACACACAACTTTTGTTTCACTTACTAAACCAGCTTTCTCTCTGTCCCTCAGTCTTCTTTCCATTTACTCCCTGCCCAGTGGAAGAAGGGAGCAAATAGGCAGCTGTCTGGGTCTAATCCACCTGAGGAACAAGGGGCTTTTTCTCACAATACAGTTTGAAATTCCCTATCAGGAGCAATTTATCCCTCCCCCAAAATTACGCTAAGAAACAGCCTCTGTTACATCCAGCTGCTGCATCACAAATATTGCAACAGGTTGATAATGATAATAGAAAAGCTCTTCCCCATTCCACAATTATACGCCTCAAGGTGCATGTTTCCACTTAGAAAAAATATCTTTTAGTCTTTAAAATTATGTTTAACTTTTCTGACTGATTTGTTTGACAGATATTTGACTACAAGAGCCAGAGGTAGAGGAATAAAACACATGATGAGAATTTTTACTGGGTTTACACAGCTCTGAAATATGATACTGTGTTGGTGCAACCTAAGGGCTCAGACTCCCTGTAATATATCTGGAATGCTAATTAATGCTGAAAACACATGAAGTCAAGTCAACATTTCTCCTGGGTGGATTTTCTTGGAGCTAAGGATTACTACATCATTGGTCTGATATATTTGTATTGTATCTCTGGAAAAGATGGCATCTACTCAAAAATAAATATCAGCTTGTTGAGCTTCTGTGAACAAGTTCAATTTTGCCTGCTGCTATTTTCCTAGGATAGGAAGATGATGAAACACTGATTGGAACAATAGATCAATGTAGAATATGAAACTCAGATGAAAACAACAGTTCTCACCTCCACAGTGTCTATGCATTGATCTCAAAATTTTAGATCTTGAATTTAAATCTGGAAAGCACTCTAATTTCTAAATACAGCTGTCAGCAGTCATCTGCCTGCCTTCATATTGAAGACAGCTGGTGTGGGAGAGTTAATAAGAAGGAAAAAATATAAAAGGAACTAACTGAGCCCTCCATCATGACTGAGTTAAATATTAATATTTTCAACTACAGACAATTCCAACAAGCTATATTTTTTATCTCTTATTGATCAACACAGCCTTAATAAATCCTAGGTATGAATCAATGAGTTAAGGAGACAAGAAGGGCCATAAAGATACATGTTTAGCATTAATCTAAAGGTAAATATGAAATATGTAAATTTTGCTGCTATTTTCACTGGACCTTTTGTGGTTGCTGCATCACTGAATATAAGGGACAGAAGTGAGGAACTTCAAAAGAATAGATAATATCTAAAGAATGGACAAGCTGACAAAAGAGATTAGTGATGAGATGTGAGAGATCAGATAATCCTCAACATCTGTGTAAGAAATAAAGGAGAATGTGAAGGTTATGTACAAGATTAGTTTTCCTAGCAAGAGGTGTCTGAAGGACAAGAGAAAAGAAAAAGTTAACATTAAAAATAGTTACTGTAAAAAAGAAGTATAAAAGTTAAACAGCAGTCACTGCTGCTTCATAAAGTGGGAACCATCAGCTACATTAAAAGGATTTATTACATGTGAGGCAAGAGCTCTGTTCAAGTATGGAAAATGCCATGAAGAGGAGGAGAAATGAAATGTTCATGTCAAGATGTTACTAGTCTTAATTTTCCTCTTATCTCCTCCAACTATAGCCAAGCCTTGGCTGTGTTTTGTATGTTTCCTGTTTTCTTTCTTGGCACGTTTTTCTCAACATGCTCTGGTGCTGACACTGACTTCAGGAATCAACTGTGTCTAGGAGAATTTTCTCAAGATTACTGTTTTTGGTTGTCTGCAGGCTTACCCAAACATCCTCAGTGAGGACATACACACCTTTTATACTACAGCATAGATATGGTTAATACTGAAAAGTCTATGGCATAGGTGCCTGAGGTACAGGCCTGTTGGAAACACACAGTTTCTGCTGTACAATGTCGGCTGCACAAAAAGTGACCATCCATTTCTGCCCCACATTCACACACCACGGAAGTACCAGGATTTGCCAGTTTTGCCACTACCACTGGCAGTCTGATATGCATCATGCATTAGCTAGAGAGAAAGTCAAAAGGAGTGAGGAAGGCACTTGGAAATCTTGCCATTCTTGGAATGCATCACATATTTGAAGAAAGTATGCAAATGATTTTGTGAATCAATTCAGAAATTATTCCTTAGAAACTATGGGAGACTGTAACACGTTCTATACTTTATCAAGATTAGCA
This sequence comes from Cettia cetti, assembly GCA_013401135.1. Taxonomy (NCBI): domain Eukaryota; kingdom Metazoa; phylum Chordata; class Aves; order Passeriformes; family Sylviidae; genus Cettia; species Cettia cetti. The sequence goes on from VZUI01039800.1 coordinate 99,833, forward strand.
AAAAATTTAATCTTAATGATTTCTTAGAGAAGCTGTTTGGACCTGGGAACAGGAATTCTCATCAGTCTGAATAAAAACACAAAAACTGAGTCTATCAGCCTTGAGACGAACATTTTCTATTTCTTTCAATGTCTGATTACTACTTTAGGAAAGAAAATATGAGGAAGAAAATCCAGGATAAATCCTTGTGAATCCTGTTTTGTTTCCACTCCAGAAGACTATTAGAATATTTAATAATAAATGTCTGAAATGAATATCTTTGGGACACCTATAGCACAAGCATTAAGATAAAATATAGTGGCATCCTAAGTGCCCATTGACCATATTTTGAAGCAATTACAAAGATTTACCTCACTGGATGAACAATCCCTGGCAGAATAATTCTTTGCACAGAAGGATTAGAGAATAATAGAGATGATCTGCTATTATTTTTAGGATTAAGACTGTGAACCCAAACCACAATGTATAAACTGTATTACTCTTTTCCTAAAGGATCTTATTTGTCTCAATAGGAAGGCAAGTGCATAAACCAGATTAAAATCCCTTCTAGTGGTGCATCCCTCTTTTTCAGGTTTCTGAAAACTAAAGATTGAACATTACCCAGTAATACAGCACCATTTGTTGGAGGGGATATCTGTCACTGGAAAGGTTTGGAGATGATTTCATAGTTATGGTCTTCAAATATAAACAAGAGAACAAAAAAGGCCAGAAGCTTTTAGACAATGAGAAGTGGAACCAGGCTCATACAGGTCTGCTATGTAATTGCCTACCTACAGGTTTTAATTCAGAAATGAAAGACCCTGGGTTTTCTACACACTAGTCATGAATCCTTTTCAAAGTAAAATAATCAGAATACATAAAAAGGTCCATGAATAACAAAAGTGTCTGGAAGAAAAAGAAGTTTGACAATAACAGCTTTGCCTGAACCCCTGGGCAAATTACTTCTGTGCTTTTTATTTCTATCCAACTCTACTTTTTATTTAGATTCTTTTCTTCAGAGAACTAAAATATTATTTCACAAGGGTTTTTCACAATCCCCACAGCTCTTCGCTGCTATTCTTCCATAAACTTTCCTTTAAGAGCTATCCTGAATCTTACTTTCATAAAAAATATTTTTCCAAACAAATTCCCCCCATCCCTTATATAATCTTTTTGAGAACATGGTAAACTAAACACAAAAAAGATCATCAAAACCCAACAAAAGTAAAATAATTAGAAATTTATTCTAGATATAATTTTTGAGAGGAAAGTATCATTATATTATACTCTCATTTGATTTGGAAGAACCTAAGGATATCAGAGAGCAAGGACGAAAGTTTTTAAACTTTTCAGTCTTGCTATACATGTGGAGCTCTAGCAGTGTCATGACCTCAATTCTCCCATGATACTTTCAACAATAAAACTAAGGATGTGGGTAGAGTTTTCAACCTCTTCAGCTCTTTCTGTTAATTTGTCTCTCTCCAAGTTCTGGAGCTAAGAAAGTCTCAGTTTTTCTGCCTTCTATTAATATTTAATAAAAAAAGTTAATTACAAATCTTAGAAGTCAAAAAGCTGAATGAAGCTAAGATGACTTTAATGTAAGGACAATGAAAGATAATTATATAATCTAAGAAAATTCAGTGGCATGTTCAGCAAATGAAAAGGTTTTAAATATATATTTGAAAGTAGACATTTGTTGGCCAAACACTAATTTCTGAAAATGCTCGTCTAATGAATTACCCAGCCTACCTATGCATTTTAAGCATTTGCAAAACACATTTACAATGAAGCAAAAATACATTTTGAAGCATGCAGCAAAACCTCACCACCCAATTTACAGCTACATAAGCATATACCGATATAGCATCCCTTTTCTTTTTCTTCAGAAACGTCTGATTTCTGCTATATCCTATACTGAAGTACCACAGACCCCTACGTTTTAAATCATCTTCCTAGATCTAACTTCAGATCTTCAAAGGAATTTAGACACCTAATTCCCTTTCATTTAGTTAAAAATTAGGCAGTTATGCAATAAAATGTGGTTGAGTTTTTTGGAAGAAAAAAAGGTCATCTTTTTCTGGGAAACATTTAATAGTTTAAAATACACCTTATATAGCTACATTCAAGCAGACAAATTGTTATCACAACTATGCAGAAGGAAATTTTCAGCTGGTCAAGATACCTCCTTTAATGAATTCAGTGTTTCATTCAATTGATCATCAACATCAGGGATTAAAACATCTCAAAGACTGGTTCAGGGGACGTTTGGATAATGAAAACATGGCAATACTTCACTGACCTGCCTGGCGGAGCAAGATGGTTAAATGTTCAGTGGGGGAAATTTCACATTGTTTTGTGTCTGTTGTCCTCTGTTTTGAGAAATGGGATTCCTCTAGAAAATAACAAAACGCTGTAAAAGACGTAAAAAATATTCTTACCAGGCCTAAGCCTTCTGGTTGGGGAGAGGAGAGGTAAGAAGTTTGGAGATTGTAAAACACAGCCTTGTGAGAGATTGTGCCTGTGCCAGGCCTTTGATGACAGGCAGGAACGGCACATGTGGGTTTTGCCATGGCTAAGATGGAATAAGCTTAGCAGTGGAAGTGTCTCTGTTTTGCCAGAGCGGAGATGCAGTAAACCTGTTCCTTACACTACCCCTGTGGATTTGGGCTGTCTTGATTACCTGCAGGTATTTCAGTTCTCACACTGCCAAATTCTTCCCTTCTCACATGCCTTTACATGAGATATCTTCTCCTTTCTCTCCCCAGTCATCTCTGCGTTACTCCTCTTCCCATAGGTTACATCCACAACACAATGTAAAAATCATCACACCAATTAGCAGCAATTCCCAGGAATTGTGCAGGGGTTAAGAAGCTACCAGGGGCCAATCCCAATGGGTGTTTTTATACAGTGCCCTGATTTTTGGAGACAAACTCACTGAGTTACATGATGGCTAGTTGTGTCAGTCGACTCAGGGCCTAAGGATACAGTGTCATAGTCCTTTACATCTTTATCTACATTGACACTATTTCTGCTTGCCCTGCTTCTTATTTCTTCAGTTAAATCAGCTTTTACACAGCCATGTCTTTCTAGCATGGGAAAGACAAAGGAAGGGGTGAAGAACTCTTGAGCTCTTCTAAGACAAGTAGCACAGGTAGATTGGGAAGAAGGGGGGAAAAAGAGGACTGAAAAGTAGAAGAGGTGAGATGAAAAGATTTGTCTCTTGCCACTGACATTGACAAAGAGATGACTAAGACTTCCTTGGAAAAGCTGCTCTTGGTTGCTGCACAGCACATCAGCAAGTACAAAGGCTTAGCTGAGACAGCACACAGGTTTGGTCCATTGAAACATCCAAAACTTGTCTCCTTTGGCCCCAGCAACACAGTCAGTCTGCTGCTGTCTTCAGAGCTATTGGCCATTTTGTCTGCTGTTTGGAACCAGCCCTTCAGAAATAACAACAATGCCGACAAAAATCGGAGGAATGCAGGAAGGCTCAAATATCAGCTTCAAAAAAATTTTTTTTTCCTTCTTTCCAGAAATGGCATCTAATGGCATCTTCTAATGACATCACTTTGATTAGTGTCAGAAAGAAAGTGTCAACATCCCAATGCTATAATGAACGGTGTATGAGAAAAATCAAAATGTACACATTGTCTTGCGGTTACATAAAAATGGGAACCTATGATGAGTAGGGGAAAACCACTGCTCAAAAAGTTCCAAAATACACATAAGCACCAATTAGTCTTCTGTAATAGGATTAAAGAGCCACAGTTAAGGAGAAAATTTAAGCTTATTTCATAATGATTTATTCTTAGATGGTATTTCTCTGAAGTGCCATTTCACCAACATCTCAATTAAAGTCAAACCAACTCAAAGTAAATCCAGCCAGCAGAAATTGCTAAAGCACATAGATTGAGCAAATATGAGTTGAGAATTGCCTTTCATCCTAATTTTAGTTTTTCTTTTTTTTATGGCTCAAGGGCATATAAACAATATTTTGAATAAGTGGGACTCACTGTAATATTTAGTCCAAGGCTTGAACAGCATCACTTTCTGACATCTAAATACAGCCTCAAATGACTACTGTATTATCAGAATCTTTGTAAAATACAGCAACTTTTGGAAAAACACCATTCTTTAATAATTTACTCACTGTTTATATACTGTTTGGGTTTTCAGGGAAAAAAAATTGCAACAAGACTGAGGCAAAAAGCAAACAGTCTCTTTTTAATCTGAACATACTCCCACAGCAATTTTTTTTTTAAAGCAGACCCGTTAAGCCGTGTATTTAAAATACACCCGGGCTATTTAAAACCCTCTAAGACTTTAAGCAACAAAACATCTAGAACATTCAACCACAAGAACTGGGGGTGGGTTTTTTCTTTTTTGGTAAAGATTAGGGATAAAAACCGCCTATGTCTTCTGCTTAAGCATGTTAAAGGCACAAAAATACACCAATGGTTGAGGCAACAACATAAAAATCTCTTACATTTGCCTGAAAAGAACTAGAGTTCAGACATGCAAGTACCTTGAAAAAGTTCCTATTTGTTATATCCTAAGTAGCCACTGCATTGTCTGAAACAGTCTGATGTTTTCATGTCTGGCTATATTCCAGTTTGGGTAATTGCATTCTACCTGCACAAATTGCATTGGCAGTTTTCATTAGGCATGGTATTATTCTTTATTTCCAACCTTACATTGTTGCTATACACTATTAACACACAGTTTCAGTGCTTCAGCCAAGAAGCAGCCCCATACTGCAAGGAAAACCCCAAAATTCTGAGTTTTATTTTATTCATCCATTCCTCACTGTTCCCCAAAACAAGTATTCTTGATAAAATCTGGAAGCAACTATGAAATCAGCAATACATTGCCACAAATCCAATCTTACACAAAATCACCCACCATTTTTTAAGGTTATAAGTTACCATAGAAAAAAAAAAGAAATGTTTTTTACTGCTTTTTAAACAATTTTGAGGTAGTTACAACTCTCTGTGTCTCTGGTTATTTTATGGTTTTAATGTTTAGGCATGTGATTAGCTTATGGCAAGTAGAATATATAATCAAAATTGTATTCCATCAGAATTTTATCCAAAACTAAATATTAAAAAAGTTTTGAAAACCACAAAAGAAGCTGTCCCCCCTGCATAACATACAACATAAGCCCAAGTCCTGATACAGAACCAGAGAAAACCATTACCTCTGTTTATGGACTGAAAACAGTGGCAGTAAGGTTTTGTCTTCGATGCAGAACCATTCCCTTTCTTTTGATAAAAGCTCTGCAGATTAATATTAATTTATAATATTCTACACCAACCTATACTGTTTCTTTACAGTTATAATACAGTTGATATTCAACTTTTCAAAGCTAATTAATTGAGTATGTAATTAGATATGAATTAGCATCTCTTACAATATAACTGTTGAGAATGAAACTCGGTTTGGTTCAGAAAAATTGTCTGTCATTATGTGGGAAAAATCAGATTCTGGTACTAGAACCAAGATGGCAGTTTGAAGTAAACTGTTGCAAAGAATGATTCCCAAGCTATTTTTTTTAGTGATTTGGTTTTGTATTTCTTTTCTCCCTTTTAATTGTACAGCCTCTACAATAAAAGATGAAGTATCAAGGCATTAGTCCCATTTTGCCACATCAGCAGCGTAAATAAAAAAGATAACTTGGACTGGTGCTCAGTTGTACATTCTTCACTGTCTTTGTTCTGCCTGAAGTAAAAGTTAGATAATGTATGGTAGGTTCATCTTCATTTATCCAGAGATCTTTTTGACATTCCATAAGTTAGACTCGTGGCAGACATTTTTTATAACATCAGCCTTGATGAGCCAAAGACAGGAACAAATGTGTTCTCCTGTAGCTGTAGAGAGTTTCTCAGATCATCTACCACAATTCTGTCATAAATAATATCTAGAAGGGGTTTATTAACCTCTCTGATTAGATGATCAGACTAGAAGCTAAACCCATGGCTACTGATCCTAGAAAAAAATAATCTAATATATAAAAGAATGAAACCGGTAATGGATTTAAGGGAGGAGGGGAGAGGAGGAGAGGTGCAAAGGACAGATCATGCAGCAAAGTCAGTAATCAAGTTTTTTCGGTAATTTATGGGAAAAACAAAAAATCTGACACTAAATTGATTTCTGTCACTGAATTTTTTTTCTTTTTGTCTTTTCAGGAACTTTTTCAGATTTAACATAATAACTTCATAGCCCTTGGAAGACGTGTTACTGATAGAAGAGCTCCATAATAACATGATCTCAATGGGGTAATTCCCAGGATTGGAATTAACAGCAAATCCACAAGATTGATCCACATTGGTGAGACTGTGGCTGCTCATTGTTACATAATTGAAAATGCTTCTTTTTTCTTAGTGGCATTAGAGATTACCAACACCAAAGGCACTCTCTCAGAGGTGTCCTTTACTAATCTGACAGTCAAGACACACAAAGAACCTGTAGACTCTTAGAAACAATTTTTTAAATCTTTGCCAATAACTCCTCGAGATTTCTGTGAGACAGAGATGCCAGAGAAGAATGGCCATTACCACACCTAAGGATTGCAATTTGCCTTTTGGAGACACACCAAATATTCCTTGAAGTGGTGAACCTAGTGAGATGACCTTATAAAGACTAGCTAAAATACTTAAAGGCCAGCAGAGATTGGATAGTACTGCGAAGGCTTGATCCTCTGTTGTAACACCAGATCAACAATGGCACGCACAGTCAAAACTATAAATCACTTCACTTGATACTTGAATTGGCTTAGTACATAAGATTAAATTTAAAGAAGAAAGCAGTCAGGAAACATGCTGGCCAAGGAATGCTGCTTCACAAGCAACAAGTCAGGTGAGCACTCAGAGCTGTGGTGGTATGAAAAGTAAGAGGACTGACAGCCTGAAAACCTCAATGACTCAGTTAGCAATCAGTGGCACAGTCATTTGCCAAAGCCACTTTGACTTACAAATAATTTTCAGCTCCCAGTCTCAAGGAGATTTCCTCTGGGGTTTACCTCACGGGTGATAATGAAAGCAGACAGCTCCCTATTCTAAAGGCTGGGAGACCCTTTGAAGATACCCAGTGGTATAGCTCTATTAAATTAAGACTATAATTTTTATCAGCAGAGATCTTGCATTCATAAGTAGAGTTCAATAAATAGTCAAAGACCTGTTCTTTCAGCGACAGAAACAAATTTACTATTCTTCTGTATCTTAAACTAAAATATCATTAACTTATTCTACATTTAGGGCCACGCTTTTCTAAGTTTTTACTGCAAAGAAAGTAAAGCTCTCTATCTTGTATTCATACAGCCAGTGGAAGTCTCCAGAGCCTCTGCTGGACAGAGAAATGACTGTGGTGAGATTAGCACTGCTGAAATCTCTGTTGTTTGTAAATTCTACTTTCTTTTTTTTTTTTTTTCCCTGATAAAACTTTTGAAGTGAACACAGCTACGAATATAAATCATGATCTTGCACAGGTGAACTCCCAAACCTCAACTGCCTCCAGAAAGGATATGCATTTCCAACATTGATCCAGTGGATGTCAGTGGAACCTACAATTTGTTTTACTGCGTTGAGTCTATCAATCAGCCTAACTCCCAGCTTTTCTATGAAACCCAAGCCATGGTCTTGTGAGGTTACAGAAATAACAGAACCATTTGAGTGTTTGCAAGTGCAACTCTCATAATGGTTTATGGTGGTTGGAATATTATGTTTGAGAACTGATTACAGTCAGGAATCGAGCTTCTGAACAGGAAATGCTTTTCCCATAGATACACATCCTACTTCCAGGACTATGTGCTATATTTTATTAGTAAAAAATTAATGATGGTAACCTATGGAGTGCATAAAAGATGACTTGTTATCAACAGAAAACATCTCCACATACATGAGATTAAGGAGCAACATGACAAGAAGTTAATATTTAGGAAATGTTTTGAAAATAAAAGTTAAAACAAAATCCCTCACTAGCAAAGAAATTTTAGTGCGCTGAGAATGCAAATTAAATTTCACAATGAAAAAGTTACCATAAAAGCTAAATGTTTTTATGAAATCTTAAAGCAAATATAAAATGTTTCTAAGAGATGCCTTTGTATTCTCAGTGTCTGCTTTCCATCCTTGACATAAATTAATTAATTTCACTGTAAATCTCTGAGTTTCCTCAGTTGTGTGACATAGTAGGCAATATTAAAAACGGTCTTTTCTTTCAGGACCCAAAAAAAAAAGTGTCCATTTTTACAAATTGGGAATAACACACTTTCATCTTCGACTACAAATTCTCTCAGTCTCATTTGTGTTTTATTTCATTTAGGCCTTCGAGGCATAACATCTGCACTGCCAGCCTACACTCAAGATTTGATGTTTGGGTTGAGGTGAAGTTAAAAAAGAAATCAAAAAGATATTTTAAATACTGAAATGTGATTAGCCAGATGCAAGTTCCTCTCTTCTTCTTCCAAGTCCTGACATGATCTGACTGTCTTGAGGGTACTGCATTTGTAGAAAGTGAGTATTCAACCATTTCAGTGTGTGTTTTTCCCTCTTTTGGGTGCCTCTGGAAGGAATGTCCATCTCAAATCAATAGCACTTTTTGTTTCTGGCTGAATACTATCATACTCATTAACTCATATAGCTTGCACTTAGAGCTTTCCTCTTAACCCTTGGTAATGGATGGAACTGGAGCACATCCATGGCCTCCTGAAGGTAACTGGCTGACCAGTCAACCACAGCTCTATGGAATATCTTTACTCTTCAGAAAACTATACATTTTATGAAGTTTTCTTCACCAACTCTTCCACTTATACTCAACAAAAATGAAGCTTCAGAAGTAACCATAAGTAGAATTCAAACTGAAAAGCTTCTCTGCTTCAGGCAGTTCACCAAAATCTTAAACAGTAGGGGTTTTTTGAATTAATTAGTGCAACATTTTTACAAGCGGAAGTACTTTGCATCCTCTGTGTAGTAAAAAAATTTAAAGATTGCTGAGATTTTTTTTTCATGTTGCTGTGGTAACTGTCTGTGAGAAGAACATGTTGATTTCAAAGGCACAGATTTTTCATTTATATTGAACCTATTACTGCTTCCTGAGATGTACTGAAGATATTACAAGACTTTTTGAGGCAACTTTCAGGCAAAAGAACTTCAGACCTGCTTGGCGATGTCTGTTGGTTACTACAGTTCTGCCCCTGTGACTGTCAGGGTCCTAATAAGGGAGAGTAGCCACTTGTAGGTGTTACAGCATCAAAGCAAAGCACTGCCCTACAACTGACCAAGAGGCATCAGGACTTGACTGCAGCTGTACAAGGATCTAGGGAAGGGATCCTCTTCCTGGCATGTCTTGCCAATTGAGAATAACAAACAGCACATACGGAAGTGTTCTGCTGTCCCTCTCATCCACATCAAAACAGATTCTCTGGAAGACTGCCTCAACAGTGCTGCTCTCCCTAAAGACAGAGGAATAACAGAGCAAATCTCATCGTAGATAAGGGATATCTCTTCATCTGGCCAAACGCCACATCTTTGGTTATGCAGAGTAGGATGAAGCTGCTCTTTCTTCTTGTTTTGAAACTACCACACCATATCTGACAGAAACAGAATTCCAATATATTCTGGCAAGAAAATATTAATTAGACTACTATAGAAAGAATAAATATACATAAAACTCACATTTTGCCTCACACCTGCCACCCTCAGATAAATAATGTTTACTAACCATATTGATGCATGTACATTTACTATCTGCCACCACATTAGCTGAGAAGCACAGACCAACATATGCAAGCAGCCAAACAAGCAATGACAAAGATAGACTAAAATATTTTTCAACAGAAAATAATGAGAGCACTTTATGCTCTCAGTATACTACAGTTCCATTTAATTTCAAGAGTTGTATTAAGCATTGCTCTAATTGTACATCACTTACAGTTCTTGATCTGTGAAGGGGGATAATAGATGTCAGGTCATTGTGGGAGTAGCCATTCATTCAATTTATATTTTCAAAATAAAAATCACACACATCTCAAAAATTCTTATGAGCACACTAAACACTGCATCACAAAACCATCTGTTTTAGGCCATGTAGAGCTCAGTAACAAAACAAATGTTGCATTTCATTTTCAGATCCAGGCTTATTGATTATTTTATCTCCTCTGCTGCAGAGTATGCCAGAAGGCCCTGCTCTGGAGGCAAGTTGCAATGAAAAGAGACAAGAATTTTATTAGTGCTATAAGACACATAGCTTTGCTTTGGGAAAAATTAAACAGCTCTCCAATGGAAAAAATAATACAAATGGCCTGACAAAAAACAGAAAAAAGCCTGCAGCTGCCATAAAACTGATAAAAGCTGAAAGGGATTGCACAGATAAGCACAATAATGCCTAAGCCAATGACATTTCATTATTATCTCTTGGTAGCTGTCTAGGGGAGCAGGTGAGCCCTTAATGCATTCTCTACCACGTCAATCACTACTTTGCCAACCAAATTAGAGATGAATCACCCACAGGATCTGCAGAACAGTCTAGTGCAGCTCCTTTTGAGAGAACAGCTCCTTCTGACAAAGCGACACCTCCAGTAACATCATTACTGCCAGTTTCATTACCTGCTAACAGCACCTAGGGAATTCATAGCCTTTATACATTTACGGACTTTATCAGCTGGGAATGACACAAGGAAATGTTGAATACTCTGTGAGTTGATGCTGCTTGTGGCACTGTGATCTTCACGAAGACATGTCAGAGTCAGTCCCTCCTTCACATACTTACTGATTAAAGAAAATAATTTTTTTCCACTGACAGGAATACATCTTCCACAGACATATCTGGGTACTGCAAATGGACTAATGATTGCTGCAACCCACTCAAGCATACAGGCACTCCTGCTCCATTCCACAAATCACCATTTGTAAAAGGGCAAAAATCAGTGTAGTCTCAGCTGGGAAAGAAAAGGTATTTAAAAGCAAGTGGGTACTGGCCCTTCATCCCCAAGTAAGAGAAAAGACAAGTCGATGCTCCTGTCAGTTGTGCAAAGGGAACAGCTCTAGTTTTAAGCAACAAACACAGGTGTACAAGCCCAAATATCTTCACAAATTTCAAAATGACGCTCAGGTCCCGTGGACCAATTTGGTCAATGCTGACTCAGAACACTGGGTCTGTTTTTTTACGTATTCTCTGCATAGGGAAAAATTATTCCCTTTTTTAGGAAATAATTTATTCTTCCTCTCCAAATTCTTAGATATCTTGGTGATTTAATTACTTATCTCTAATAAGAGTAAATTACAATCCTGCTCCCTCTCTCCCAGGGTTTTACACACCTTGATGATAACCTGCTCATTCCAGACACCCTTGAGCTTCAGAGATCAAATCTGGCTAATCTTTCATATCTTGCAGACTGAACATTAGAGGTCTCTGTTGCAACCTAATCTCAGCAATGTCCTTCTCACTATAAGGTCAGTGGAAGGACACAAATTACTCCAAATGCAATTTTATTCTTTGTTCAATTTTTGCCAAAATAATTTAAAATTAAAGGTAAGCATAATCTGTCTAACACTCTGTATCAAGACTTTTCTCTTTTTTCTGCTTCCACATAGTATTCCATTCACTCTGGATTATCTACAAATAATAGTCTTGAATTAAAGTCTATATTTCTCTTCCTTTTCCTATCACAGGAATGTATTATTACTTTTGAGTCTCAGGTTCCTTGACCCATAAACTTTAATGTCTCTAATGCATTAAAACAATTTAATACTTCTTTGTACTCCAGTAGAAAGGAGTAGTGGACTGTTTTAATGGATTAGAGACACACTGTATTTAAGGATACAACACAAATTCTGTGTTATCATCATCAGTGAAAGCTTGGTTTGGCCAGTGGCACAATCTTTTTGTTATATCCTTCTCCAAAGTCAATTACATGTGAGGTAAATACAATCATTTTTAAAAATGAGTGATGTTGCCCAGAAAATCAGCCAAAATTTACTGATATTTGCCTATTAAAAGAAACAAAAACTGAAACCACACATTTTAAAGCACTTGAAATGTTCCTATTAGTATAGTTTGACTTCACTGATAGCAGTCCATTTTGTATTATATTAAGAAACATGAAATTTAGCTGATGAATGACATAAATACCATATGAAATAGTCCTATATTATAACAGCAGGGCCTTGTAGAGAGGCAAAAGAGGTTTTGCACATTCCAGAACAGAATAGTTAAATTATGATAAACTTTCTACAGATTCTTTTTATGATTCTCTAGATTCTGACAGGAGGCATTTAATTCTGCATTAAATTCTACATAACTGTTAAAATATTCGGCTGATGTACGAAGCATACTTTGACTTGAAAGTGAAATGTCTTGCCATTTATCAGCAATTATACCCTTAATGACTTCTATTGTCAAAGCTTTCTCACTTGGCAGTGAAGAAGATGGAAGTACCACAAGATGCAAGAATTGATCTCTACAGGAAGGTTTATGAATAAAAAAACGCTCCATAAAGATAACACTAAAATCTGCCTTTAGGATATACTACTATGTTTTATGCATAGTTTCATAGGAACCTCCCAGTCTGGGGTAAGAGTGAATAATTCAGAGGAAATGCTATTCACTTCTCATAAAAATATGTGTGAATAGAGCACAGTCTTCTGAATGTATTCATTATCACCGAGAACTGCAGCAAACACAAACTCTTCAGTAATTTTAGTGGGCTCTAGATTAGATTCTATTTTAATTTCCTCTAAATGCATTTTAAGTAGGATTTCACTTGCTTAGAAAGAAACTTCTATACAGAGCTCATTTACAGATGACTGTTTGGTCCTTGGTTTATTTGGATATCACATTGTTGCTCATATCAACATGAAATGACACCATTCTTTTCCATTGGAGGAACACAATTCTAATCCTAACAACAGGAAGCATGTAAAGGTAATGGAATATTTTCATCTCTCTAGAGAGGCTAGGGGATGAACTGGATTAGAGTGCTTCACAGAATTCCTACACCAGGTCAACACTGCTTATCCCCAGAGAAGCTCTGTAAATTGTAGTTACATCACTATGTTACACTAACAGTACTCAATATTTATATTCAATAAAGAGAGATTTGGGGAACAAAAAGACAAAAATATAGAAACAATGGAGAGGCAACTTCATTTCAGGGGTGATGGCATTAGAGCTCACAAATAGAAAATTGGAGACCTGCTCATTAAGCGATATCCCATGTTGAAAAAGTATCAGCTACTCATTGATGTTTGTCTTTCTCTTTACCACAAGCATAACCGGGTTTTACATAGATTATCAATATGCATGAAGTATCCTAGTTAGAGTGGACAGAGGAATACTAATGCCATGCTCATTTATGAACTTGGGAATGTTTTCAGATTCCTGGTAAAATCTTTGTGTGTGCCTGCAATATGCATAGTCCAGTCCTATCCCTGAATACTCTTTGAAGGAAAATATCTAGCACCCTTTGAGAACAGCTGCCTATCATGGCATCCCAGGAACAGGAACACACAAGTATTTCCCCCCAGCCACAAGCAATATCCTACAAAAATCTGCTTCTCACATCAGTCCTGAATTAGGAAACTTCAGTAAGCAAGTGCTCAACTGTGAAACAATTCTCTCTATGCTCTCCTGACAAATGGACAGAGATAGAAGTAAGAGCAACATCAATTCATATAAACAAAAGCAGTCTTGATTATCCAGCGTAAAGCTGCAAGCTGGTGACATATCTACTAAATGATTTGTAAGATCATGAATTTTACTACTTACATTGTGTTTCTTAAAAGTTTGAGAAACCTGCTTTTAATTCAGCTTTTTAGTGATTTGCTTATTCTTTGTCATTCTGCTACACGTGGAATCTGTCTAGATTTCACAATTACCAACAAGTGTTGATATTGATTTTATCTTCTTTATGTGTGTGTCACAATTCATTTTGCAGCAGGATATTTTTTAATCCTTTCATCCTAAAGTTCTTTTCTCCTTACCAAGAATGAATTTGGACATACATATGACAGATAATCAATACTCTACAAGCACTGGTCAAAGCAAACTAAACTGCACAATGCTTCTTGAGTCAGAGTTCCCCAAATCTCAAAGCACCTACAAAGAATCCAAATTCCTCATCTTACTACTTATCTATAAAGGTTGGTTCATCTCTACTTTTCTGCAGATTTGAAGAGAAACTGCACAGAGGCTTATAGCTACCTAGAGTCCACTAATTACACTCTGCTCCCAGGACACGATTACTGAACTGGAGTGTAGGAGTAGAGTAGCTTTTGTTAGTTTTATTTCCAAAATCACACCATCAGAGAACCATAGCCAACATTTACTTGACCTTATAACTGCAGAGTACATTTCATATTGGATGCCAGTAACAGCAATAATAAGGAAAAGCATTATTAAATGGATGTGATTTGGTTTTCCTCAAAACTACACGTTTCATAGTAAGATAGACAAGATACAGCCTGGTATAATGCTCTGCAGCTGGGCCAGCAGCAGCCAGCACTTCTTAAGTGTGCAGTTTGTCTGAAATAACAGTACACAGAGTTTTACTACAAAATTATGAAGTGATGCAGGATTCAAAGTGTCCAGGATTCAAAAGCAAATATATGCAGTGTGTGTATCACAGGACTAACACTGGGTAAGCATACACAAGGGAACCACAGGGGTGAAGTGAGAGAAGGAATGAAGCCCTCTGGAGATTCTGCTCTTAATGTAAGTACAAGAAACAAGCACATGCTAGAAGTGGTAAAGGCAAAAGAAAACCATGAGACAGGCAAGCAGCCCCAACTAAGTGTGTTTCAAAATCAGCAACTCCTACCACACTTTGTGGACACTTTTTAAAATGCAGCTTTACTGAAGAGTGTAAGAAATACCCTACTGGCCCTGCACTTTTGATCAGTGATCACTCCACCCTACAGGTAACCGTGTGTGCTAATCCATCCTGTCTCTCTGACTATGCCACTAGGGAAAGCTGTGTAACAGCTGATATGTGCAGTCCATTCATTCCCACTTCCCCTTCCCAGGCAGCTCCAGTCACTTTCCCAGAAATATGGGACAGAAAAGGCATCCCCATGATGGCTACTATGAACCTGTTGCCCATGTGTTTCTCTAATGCCTCATGAAACTCCTGCTTTTGTCTCTCTGCATTCTCTGCTGTGGCAACAAAGTCCAATAGTTCAATATCACTGTTGAAGAAAAAAAATATATATATTCTCTTCTACATTATAAATGTGTTTCCCATAGTTACGGCACATGCAGCCCTGCCCTTTATGATTTTGTTCATCTCAGTCATATCCTCAGCACGTTTTCTTCTCCAAATCAAAGAGCCCCAGCCTTTTTACCCTCCCTTCAACAGCTTTCTTATGTCAAGACAACTGTTCCTTGGCTCTTCTGAATCCACTAACAGCCTTGCCCATTCTTCCTGTCTTGGTCCTCCCCCCAGAAACTGTGTCTATCAGCAAATGAGAAAATACTATGCCCTGAGACTTCTGCCAGCAAACGAGTTTTTTTGGCAGCATGGTATTATTTAAGAACAGAACAGCAAGGAAATATCAGATCTTCTCCTGATACTTTGGAAGATAGGATGCACAGCTTCATGGAGAAAATTAGAGTAATACTTTCTGCAGTCATGAATTGAAGCATTTAAAAGTGAAATAAGCAGAACCAGAGTTTCAAGAAATAATTGTTATCCTTGGAGTAACCAAATCCCCAGGAGCTTTGTGCATTTCTTATGCATTCCAAAGCAGGAAAAAAGTGGATCTTAGTAATCCTGGTGAAGCTGAGAACTAGAGAGAACAACTTGGCGATCTACATTATTAGTGTCAGTGTTGATGAAAACATTCAAGTATTTTCCCATTTTTGCTGTCTCTGTAGATTTCACATTGCTATAGTAGAAGGCTAAGCAGACACTGTATCTGTAAAAAACAAAGATTATGACAGACACCTAAAGTTGATCATTAGAACATAACAAGTGGGGGTCCTCTGGGACAAATATATATTACTTTGATAATTCCTGAAATCCGAGCACTTGAAGATTAATTTAGTACTTATGGAATACAAAACAAAACTTGATCTCAGGAGACCTTTTCAAGACCTCAGCACTTCCACACAAGACATTTAATTAGTAAGAAATAAAAAAAAAATTTGCTAATTCTGAAGAGTTTTCAAAGCAAAGAACTTTGGGAACAGAATCAAAAAAGTAATTTATGTGCTTTCTCTGTCAAAATCAATGAATCCAAGTAAGTCTTTGCTTAAGTGTTACAATCTGAAAGTTTATCAAATGTATTTTATTTAATGTGGAATTTCTGGTAGTATTTAATTTGTTTCTCACATCGATGCAAACATTTCCTGTAGTCAGTTTGCCGGTTTGTGAATCGAAAAAAGGAAACACAAAAATGGCAGTCTGGGAGAACTTAGTTTTTCAGATTGTCATGACAGGATAAAATTTTCCTTAATTAAATCCAAACATTAAATGATGCAGCTTTATTAACAGACAATCTTTCTCACCAATGTTGAAAATACTCAAATCATATCACTCACATATGCATTTCTTAGCACCAAAAGTTTTTCTAACTAATGACAGCTCATAATAACATGAAAGATTTTCTTTCCCCCTCCTTTTCAGCTCACAAAAAGACTTGATATTCGTTGCTCTTTCAAATTCAATATGGTGGCCTCTGAAAGCAACCACTGATACGATACAGAGGAGCTCATGCTGTTGTTTTTGTTCAAATCAATCCATCCTCCACAGAGATTCTTGAGCTTTACTACATAAAATGTCTGCTATCTCTCTCTTTGTTAGTCAAGAGTGATCTAAGTAAATTAATGGCAAACACTTTCCATAAGTAAATAAAAGAAACTGCTGAAGGCTTCAGTACAAGATACTACTTTATACTTACCCTGGAAGAAATGGTTTGTTCCTTGACAAGACTAAAATCCAAGAGTCCAGAAACAGAACAAATCTAAACCAGAGAAAAAACCTCAAAATGGCAAACTTCACAAACAAACCTTCAGCTCAGGTTTGCTTCATAAGGTAGGTCTTACTACTTGTTCACTTAACCAGCAATACAAATTTACTTGTTCTAAATATATCACTATGATCATTAATACTGCATACTTGTATATATTCATCATGTCCATAAAGTAAACAGAACTGGTGACAGAATTTCAGAAAAACAATCCATAGACTCCTTGAGTATTTGGAAAGAGAAATAAAGGAAGAGAAATAACACTAGGTTAAATTCCTCCCCTGATTTAACTAATAATTTACAGAAACTTGACCTATTTATTAGACTGGAGCATCACAGAAAACTGAAGTGTTGGACCATCAAGAAAACAGAGGGCCCATACTCAAACTTAAGACTATGAAGTTGCTATATTTTTGTATCAGGTTTAACAGAATCACACTACTGTCTGTTCCCATCCCTCTGCTCAACCACTGGGATCAGCTGGAACTCAAACTTGAACATATCCTTTATCAATACCAACAAGTCTGACCCCAGGCACACATTCCAAAGTGCTAATTTTCATGTTTTACATTTTTCTAATTCAGATTCAGGTTTCAAAATAAATAATATACTTTTTTCCACATTGGTTTTGGTTTTTTTTTTTTTTTTTGTTTGTTTGTTTGTTTGTTTTTTAATGAATTGTTTCTTCTAGCAAAATAGGTAATAAATTAGAAGAGAAAAATGAAAGGGACACTCAGGCATTGATGATGTGCATTTAGGGAAGAAAACGCTGAAAGCAACTGTCTTGGGTTATGGAACCAAAAAAATGTGTATTCTATTTCATCTGTTGAAAGCAGTTTGGGAAATGTAGGTTGGTG